>CM045462.1:32291018-32305019 GCA_024666655.1 Dascyllus trimaculatus | reverse complement strand
GGTTCAAAACATTTTGGACCAGTTTTTAATGATTCTGACAAGATATTCTGACAACAAATCTGGAGAAGCTGAAAACCTTTTGGACCAGCTTCAAGCTTTTCAGTGATCTTGGACAGGTTCTGAGTCTTTATGGACACATTTCTGGACCTCAGATCTCTCAGATGAAGCCTGTGTTCATTGTTTTTACAGATTCCTGATGTCATCTCTGAATCCTTCTCATCACACATTTGTTCTTTCATTCCTTCTCCTTGTTTCACCTCTAAACCTCCTCCTCTTTTATTTTTATATTTCACCCCTTGTCTCCTCTCTCTTCCTACATCTCCTCCCTTCCTTCCTCCCTCTGGCTGATCTCCTCCTCTTCCTCCTCATCTCCTTCTCTCTCCTCCTACATTTCCTCCCTTCCTTCCTCCCTCTGGCTGATCTCCTCCTCTTCCTCCTCATCTCCTTCTCTCTCCTCCTACATTTCCTCCCTTCCTTCCTCCCTCTGGCTGATCTCCTCCTCTTCCTCCTCCTCCTCGTCTCTCTGACTAATCTCCTCCTCCTCGTCCTCCTGCAGGTGTTTTGCAGGATAAAGGATTGATGAAGCCATCAACTCTCTGCTCTTGACATTTACAAAAAGCCCTCCAAGCAAATGCCTCCTCTCTCTCTCTCTCTCTCTCCATCTCTCTCTCTCTCCATCTCTCTCTCTCTCCTCTTATCTCCCTGCAGAGCTCGCTCGCCCGTCGCTCGCCCGACCAGCTCATTAGGAGCCAGTAATTAGGGCTCATTTGTAAAGCCAGTGTAAATAAAGGGCCCATAATGGTCGGATATCATTCACACTGAGACGCAGACTCCACGTTAGAGTGTGTGTGTGTGTGTGTGTGTGTGTGTGTGTGTGTGTGTGTGTGTGTGTGTGTGTGTGTGTGTGTGTGTGTGTGTGTGTGTGTGTGTGTGTGTGTGTGTGTGTTGCAGGGACATTAGCAGATTAGCTGTGTGTCATTAGAGTGGAGGTGAGTTTGAAAAGTTGGTTGTGAAACAGAGAAAGTGTGATTTGCAGGAGTGTGTTTGGAAGGAAGGAATTAATCACTGTGTGTGTGTGTGTGTGTGTGTGTGTGTGTGACAGGAGGCAGTAGGACATTAGCTGTGTGTCATTAGCGGGTAAGAAAGAGGGTTTGGAGAGTAAAGGTCTGAGGTTGAATGTGTGAAAGTCTCTGGATCCTACATTACCCATAATGCACCCCAGTAGCACCTTTAGCAGCGTCCTTCCTGGTAAACAGCTCAGCATTCACAGATAACCTGATGACCTCCAGAACTCCGTTAACATCACTTTAACATCCCGGCGGTCATGAATCAACGACGTGATTCAAACTCAGCTCTTAATAAACACGTTTTAAATGGTGCTGAAGACTCTGTTCATCATCCGAACCACAAAATGTACTCATCACAGTGACACCGTTCATCAGCCACAAACAAGAACAACGGTC
This sequence comes from Dascyllus trimaculatus, assembly GCA_024666655.1. NCBI lineage: Eukaryota > Metazoa > Chordata > Actinopteri > Pomacentridae > Dascyllus > Dascyllus trimaculatus. The sequence goes on along the minus strand of CM045462.1, from coordinate 32,303,556 downwards.
AGATGTTGTGTTTTCCTACAGTCCTTGAATGCATCATTCACAACACGCAGCTCCGTCTCCGTCTTCAAGGACGATCCTGGACTGTTGGAACTTTAAGGACTCAGCTTCACCTTCAGCTGCATTTAAAGCGTCTCTCAGAGGGTCGGTGTCACTCCGAGACGTTCACCTCCTGATCAATATGTTTTCCTATCGATCGGCCCGCCGCCCCGATGGCAAGTGTCAATCAATCCAGGCCCGTCGATAAAACTGATCGATGGCCAATGTGTTTATTTGCATTTAATGATCTGAATCGTCATTCAGGAGGCGACGCTCTGAGCTGCTGCTGCTGCTCAGTTTAACAGTCAGGAGGAGATGAGGAGGACCTCCTGCTCTTCATCCTCATCATCACCACCTGACGCCTCCTCAGTGACCTCCTCTGTTCCTCCGTCCTCCTCTGTTCCTCCATGTGAACCTCCTGGGATCGGCTTCACGCTAATCACACGTCTGAACAAAAGTCTGAACAGAAAGAATCCTCATGTGAACCGACTGAACGCTGCTGATTGGACGACAACAGGAGGGAAATATTAAAAAATAAATATCAAAAAATATGAAGAATTATTTTAAAACATCTAAAAATACATTAAAAAAAGAAAAACTATCAAAAAAATCTTCATTTTGTTTAATTTTAAAAACAAAAATATCAGCTTTTTAAGTGTAAAGAAATGTTTAAAATAACATAAAATGTTTATTTTTACAAACATTTTTATAATTCAAAAATATGTTAAAGTTTTATAAGATACAATCATATATTATTTGAATATATAATTAAATTTTATATTATATTATTATAGTTTATATTATTTAAATATATAAACAAAAATCTACAATTTTATTTAAAATATAAAAAGATCAAAACATGTCAACAAATATTAACAAAATTAAAACAAATCTAAAAAAAAATCCAAAAATACATTTAAAAAAGAAACACTATCGACAAAATTCTCAAAAATGTGTCAAATTTAAAGAATTATCAAAAATGCATTTTAAAAACAGATTTTTTAAGTTTAAAGAAATTTTTAGTCATTTAAAATATTTACTTTTTCAAAAATTTAAATAATGAAAAATAAAATACTATGTATGTATAACTCTATTTATAAATATAAACAAATCAAAACATATAAAAAAATTGATCAAAATTAAAACAAATCTAAATATATCCCCATCATTCCGAGCAACAAATGTAAATTATGTTAAAAATATATATTTAATATTAAAAATATAAACACAAACCTAATGGAAGCGTCTGCTGTTATTTTCTAGATTTATATCTCCTTGTTCAACACAACTGGACCAGAACAGTCAGAACTAAATGGAGTTCAATGGAATTAAAACCATCAGATTTACTCTGTAGGGCAAATTTTTCCATGTAAAACTCATCAATGAGTCCACAGAGAGGAAACCCATCAGCCTTGTTGGTGGAGTTTATTTAGGGCCTCAGCAGTAGAAGCAGTTTTAATTCTCCTTCCTGAGACAGAAGAAAAAGCTGTTCTCTCACTAAGCTCGAGGTTTTTAGCTCCGTGGCTGCTACGTCTTCTTTACCTGGTTATTTAAATGAAGACGTCGGTCAGAAAACCCAGCGAGGCTTCAGGTCTGAGGAGTGAGTTGGTCCAGTCAGAGTCCTCACAGGGATAGAAGGATGACAGCGAGTGTGTCAGACGTGTCATTAAACACACGTGGTTCGCTGAATAAAGTCGCAGCCACACACACACACACACACACACACACTCCGTCATGCTCGGCTCTGTACACACAGTTCAGCCTCCCTTCAATAAAACAAGCATCAATTCTGGTCTCCGACGGCGACGCTGATCTCTTTACAGCTTCACGGCGTCACGGTAACGGCCGGCTGTAAATCTGAGCCCAGATGGAGGAAAGTGAGCAGAGGAAGGAAGTGGAGGAGCTGCCATCTTTAATCTGACCTTCCATCGCCAAATAAACAGCGTCCAGATATCAGTTCATTCATTCGGCTGGACAGAGCATCAGCAGCTCTGTGGTTGAGGAGGTGATGCTCTACTTTCTCATCTCTATCTGGACGTTTGGTGTCTGGTTGTGGTCGTTTTGTGAGTCTGCGATCATTGTCATGTCTTTAATGGTCGCTATGTGAGTCTCTGTGGTGGTTTTTATATGAGCCACAGTGAGGAAAAATGAGCCTATAGTGAGGAAAATGAGCCTATAGTGAAAACAAATGAGCCACAGTGAATAAAAATGACCCCGCATTGAGGAAAAACACCCAGAAGCTGCTTGGAGTTCAGGGGGTTAAATCTGTTTGCAGTGAGTCTGAAACGTCAATATTATTCATGTCTTTGTTCATGGGTTTGAGTTACAATAATAAAAATGTTATTTACAATAATAATATTTTAGGGTTAAAATATTAAAAATAAAATAGTGTTTAAATGATTATTTTATTTTAATAAAACTGGACCCAGTCAGGACCTGTTGAGCCTCGTCTCCTTTACGTCTCCATGATTCTCTCTGGATCTTTTCTGCTCTGAAATAAAAGCTGAGGGTCGGTCGGAGCCTCGTGGAGGTCGAGCTCCTCCTCGTCTTAATGCTGCAGGTCGCAGCTCCTGCAGCCTCTAATGCATGAGAAGCAGCTCGACTCGCAGCAGAGCAGCAGCAGCGTCCTTCAGCGGGTCACATCCTGCTCACCTCCCGCTGAACCAATCAAACGTCCCTCTGACTCCAAATCCTCGCCGTGGGGGCGGAGCCTCACCTCTGACCTCACTGCAGCCTCATCCATTTCAAGAGTGTGGACTCACTGATCCATATGGATGAACAGAGACGCCGACACACGGCTCAGGACATGAAACGGTTCCACACTGGAAAAACACGCCTGTGAAACATATTTAACTACATGAGATCTGTAGATAACCTCACCTTCATCTGATCCAACTTAATGACAACAGGAAAGACTGGATCTTAAATTACTATGAATAAAAAATGATGACTTTTATTTACAGGTTCAGCCTCGTTTTAACCAACATGTGATCTTTTCTATGATGTTATGAGATTCTATTTTTAACAAAACGGAAAATAACAGTTTAAAAAATAATTTACTGTTTGAATCTTTAATAATCAAATTTTTTTTAAATAACAGAAAATACTAAAAAAAAAAAAAAAATAGTAAAACTATGTAATTTTAAATATTTATATGTGATTTTATCTGTTATTATTATTATTATGCGCATTTTAACACATTGAAAACCTGTAAAATAAAAACGTCTTTGTGGTTGTTTTGTGTCTCTTTGTGGTTGTTTTGCGATATATTTGTAGTTGTTTTGCGATTTCTTTGTGGTTTGTTTTTGCGTCTCACCATTGTTGTTTTGTGTCTCTTTGTTGTTGTTTGTGTCTCTTTGTTGTTGTTTGTGTCTCTTTGTTGTTGTTTTGTGTCTCTTTGTTGTTGTTTTGTGTCTCTTTGTTGTTGTTTTGTGTCTCTTTGTGGTTGTTTTTGCGTCTCTTTGTGGTTGTTTTGTGTCTCTTTGTTGTTGTTTTGTGTCTCTTTGTGGTTGTTTTGTGTCTCTTTGTTGTTGTTTTGTGTCTCTTTCTTGTTGCTTTGTGTCTTTGTTGTTGTTTTTGTCTCTTTGTAGTTGTTTTGTGCGTCTTTGTTGTTGTTTTGTGTCTCTTTGTGGTTGTTTTGTGTCTTTGTTGTTTATTTTGTATGCATGTCTATTGTGGTTGTTTTGCGTCTCTTTGTGGTTGTTTTGCGTTTCTTTGTGGTTGTTTTGCGTGTCTTTGTGGTTGTTTTGCGTCTCTTTGTTGTTGTTTTGTGTGTCTTTGTGGTTGTTTTGTGTCTCTTTGTTGTTGTTTTGTGTGTCTTTGTGGTTGTTTTGCGTTTCTTTGTGGTTGTTTTGCGTGTCTTTGTGGTTGTTTTGCGTCTCTTTGTGGTTGTTTTGCGTTTCTTTGTGGTTGTTTTGCGTGTCTTTGTGGTTGTTTTGCGTCTCTTTGTTGTTGTTTTGCGTCTCTTTGTTGTTGTTTTGCGTCTCTTTGTGGTTGTTTTGCGTCTCTTTGTTGTTGTTTTGCGTCTCTTTGTGGTTGTTTTGCGTCTCTTTGTTGTTGTTTTGTGTCTCTTTGTTGTTGTTTTGTGTCTCTTTGTGGTTGTTTTTGCGTCTCTTTGTGGTTGTTTTGTGTCTCTTTGTGGTCGTTTTGTGTCTCTTTGTGGTCGTTTTGTGTCTCTTTGTTGTTGTTTTGCGTCTCTTTGTTTGTTGGTTGTTTTGCGTCTCTTTGTGGTTGTTTTGCGTCTCTTTGTTGTTGTTTTGTGTCTCTTTGTTGTTGTTTTGTGTCTCTTTGTTGTTGTTTTGCGTCTCTTTGTGTTTGTTTTGCGTCTCTTTGTGGTTGTTTTGCGTCTCTTTGTTGTTGTTTTGCGTCTCTTTGTGGTTGTTTTGTGTCTCTTTGTTGTTGTTTTGTGTCTCTTTGTTGTTGTTTTGTGTGTCTTTGTTGTTGTTTTGTGTCTCTTTGTGGTTGTTTTGTGTGTCTTTGTGGTTGTTTTGTGTGTCTTTGTGGTTGTTTTGTGTCTCTTTGTTGTTGTTTTGTGTCTCTTTGTTGTTGTTTTGTTTGTCCTTGTGGTTGTTTTGTGTCTCTTTGTGGTTGTTTTGTGTCTCTTTGTGGTTGTTTTGTGTGTCTTTGTGGTTGTTTTGTGTCTCTTTGTGGTTGTTTTGTGTCTCTTTGTTGTTGTTTTGTTTGTCTTTGTGGTTGTTTACCATCAGTAGTTTCAGGCAGCGTCTCTCTGAGTTTATCTCAGACTGAATACTGAATCAAATCTTCCGTCTGTGCAGAAACTCTAACTTTGCTAACTCAAAGCGTTGTGAGTCGACAGGGACCGCTTATTGTTAGAGTCGTATCTTTTGTGCGTTCGCCCTCGCCGGCCACCACATCCCATCATCCCCCGGTGCGTCGCCACGGCGATCAGTCAGAACAAAAGGAGGAGGAAGAAGCTCTCAGTGGTTCTGATAACCTCCTGGAGCTGCTGGCAGCACGGAGATGTGGACGCACACACACACACACAACCACACACACACACACAACCACACGCACACACACACACATACACAGTAACACACACACACACACAGTAACACACACACACACACACACACACACACTCGTCTATTATAATGATTATAGATATTATATGATGAGAGCAGCTCTGGAGTCAGCAGCATCAATAATGGATGGAGACACTGTGTGTGTGAGTGTGTGTGTGTGAGTGTGTGTGTGTGAGTTCATGGTGTGTCTCTATTATCTGTGACCTTCGTCCTCCTCCTCATCGTTGTCTCCTCCCTCCTCCATCTCCCAGAATGCCCCTCTTTGACCTCATGCAAATGGCCGACCGCCCCGACGCAGACACACACAGAGGAGGAGGAGGAGGAGGAGGAGGAGGAGGAGGAGGAGGAGGAGATGAAGAAAAGGAGGAGAAAAAGGAGGAAAGAGAAGAAGAGGAAAAAGGGGATGAAGAAGACGAGAGAGGGAGAACAGATGGAAATAAATAAATAAAGTAAAATTAAGATAATTAATAACATAAAAATAAATGAAAATTATTGGAAAATTTATCATAAAAGTCTTAAAATATAATAAAAATATAATCGTATAATTTTTATTTAAATTAAAGTATATCATTAAAATATATATTAAAATATAATTCATTAATTCTAGAAAAATGTAAATAGCGTTTCAAATATCATCATAAAGACAAGCCATAAAATATTAAAAATATAATTAAATGAAAAAGATCATTTGAAAAAATCTAAACATAATAAATACATGTCGAAAAACTATAAAAAATATAATCATATACACAAAATCTAAATTATAATCATAATTTTAAGTCATAAAATGCATTAAAAACATGAAAACTGTAAAAAAAAATTACATGAAAAAATATTTAGATATAAAATATTATCATAAGTTCAAGTCATAAAATATAATATACATTAAATTATATAAAGATAAAAAATAAAATGGAAAAAGATCAGAATAATAAATCAGAGGTAGAAATGTAAAAACAAAAAATCCAAAATAAATGAATAAATGAAGGAGAAGAAGAAGAAACCTGCTGCCTGGAGTTCAGAGAGTTAAAAAACGATCATGTTGTTATTTTATCTGATTTATTATTAATTATTCATTATTTATGATCGATGTCGTTTACAGGAACCTCTGGATGTGTTTCAGCTCAGGGGCTCAGCAGATGTTGGACCACTGAGGATCCAGGACTTCAGCCGGTCTGGGTCTGTGGAGGACCCCCCGACCGTCTGCTGCCTAATGCTAGTTCATTCAGAGGCTCCCTGCAGACCAGCAGCTACTGGGAGCACTGGGAGGACTGGGAGGACTGGAAGGACTGGGAGGGAGGAGGAGGCTCAGTTAGAGTCTCTGAGGAGGAGGATGGAGAGCACAGATCAGTGTGTATTACAGTGTGTGTGTTACAGTGTGTGTGTTACAGTGTGTGTGTTACAGTGTGTGTGTTACAGTGTGTGTGTAAAGTGATGTGTTTCTGTCTTTGTCATTTAAAGAGGCTCTCAGACCTGCTGCCACACACCGTAACACACACTGTAACACACACTGTAACACACTGTAACACACTGTAACACACACTGTAACACACACTGTAACACACACTGTAACACACTGTAACACACACTGTAAGACACACTGTAACACACACCGTAACACACACTGTAACACACACTGTAACACACTGTAACACACTGTAACACACACTGTAACACACACTGTAACACACACTGTAACACACACTGTAACACACTGTAACACACTGTAACACACTGTAACACACACTGTAACACACACTGTAACACACTGTAACACACACTGTAACACACTGTAACACACACTGTAACACACACTGTAACACACACTGTAACACACTGTAACACACACTGTAACACACACTGTAACACACACCGTAACACACACCGTAACACACACTGTAACACACTGTAACACACTGTAACACACACTGTAACACACACTGTAACACACACTGTAACACACACTGTAACACACTGTAACACACTGTAACACACACTGTAACACACACTGTAACACACTGTAACACACACTGTAACACACACTGTAACACACACTGTAACACACACTGTAACACACACTGTAACACACACTGTAGCACACTCTGGAATCAGTCCAACTCAATCCTCTGAACAGCAGAGAGAGATAGACGTTGTGGTTCAGAGTGGCTGTCGATCGCCCACATCAGAGTAGATTTAAAGGTTCGGTCCAACAGGTCTCTAAGATGATTCATCAGAGAACCGTGACAATGGAAAGAAGAGCCAAATGTCCCAACCAGGCTGGTCCAGTGTCTCCATGAAGGTCCAGTAGATCTGTGGATGGATCCATGGTTCTACTAGAACACAGTCTTTTGTCCACGTTTCATTAAAATGACCTGAAACTCGTCCAAAGTAGGATCAAGATCATCAGAAATGACCCAACAAACAGTTCAACATGACCAGAAAGGACCTGGAACTTCTCCTAAAGGACTTCAAACTCGTCTAAAATGACCAAAACGAATAATTAAAGCACTGGAAGATGAAAAAGTTCAGAACTGAAGCTTCGACTCTTTAAACTCCGTGTTCAGGTTCAGATCAGCTCCTTTAAACTACCAAACACCCACAGACAGACCAAACAGAAAGTCTCCACGCCACCTGTACGTCATGTCTGCAGCGTGTGTGTGTGTGTGTGTGTGTGTGTGTGTGTGTGTGTGTGTGTGTGTGTGTGTGTGCCCTCCCATGCTGCTGCATATGTCGCCTGGCGTGAACAGAACCTGGCTGCGGACCACGTTTGGGCGTCGACGGGCGACGGTCCAGCAGACTAATTTGGGTCTGGACGAGACGACGCAGTTATTATTTTCCTCTGGACCATCAGGCAGAGGACACACCGCCATCTGCTGCACACACACACACACACACACACACACACTCACACACACTCACACACACACACACACACTCACACACACACACACACACACTCACACACACTCACTCACACACGTCTCTATTAGATCACTAAGAGGGCAGCTGCAGCCTCTCGTAAACACACACATGCAAACACACCAGGACATGACTCGTGCACGGCCACACATGCATGAGCATACGTGCACGTGTGGCCGTGCACGCGTGCTGCGTGATCAACAGGGTGCTCCAGGAGGCTGATCGTCCTGCTGTCGGCTCCACTGGGAGGCGGAGCTTCGTCCACCTGGTTCCTCTGAAGCTACCTGAGCTTCACCTGTTTGACCTCCTGGTTTCACATCCTACAGCATCACACTGGTTCTGAGGATCCTGACTGGTCCGGACTAATGTTAATAGACGTCTGATGAAGACGTGCAGCGACGACACCAGTCTGGATGAAACCAGTCGCCTCCATCAGTTCAGTCACAGTCATCTGAATTTAAGACTCTTCTGGGAAATAAAAGTGATTCTGTGAAGGTTTGATTTGGATGATTCTAGACGGGATAGTTGGACTTGAAATCTGCCTAAAACGACTCCAACAGGACAACAATGACAAATCCTGACCTTTGGAAATGGGTGGAACTGGAGCCTCATGAAGCTCAGAGCTCAAAATTCATCCAAAACAACTTGAAACTTGTTCTGACCAATGACTCAGAATACTATTAAAAATGACTTAAAATTTGTCTGAAATGACTCGTATTCACTCATAATAACTTGAAATGTGTCCAAAGTGGGATCAGGATTGTTCAAAAACGACTCAAAATGGTTAAAAAGGACAACATTGACCAACCATGACCTCTGAAAATGGAAAAAATATGCCAAAAATTCAAATGAGGATGAAATCAGGACCAAGATTCATACAAAATGACTTAAAACTTGCCTGAAATGACTCATATTAGCTCATAATAATTTGAAATCTGTCCAAAATGGAATCTAGATGGTTAGAAACGACTCAAAATATTTAAAAAATAACTTGAAATTTGCCTAGAAAGACTCAAAATATAACATAAACGACTTAAAACCTGCAGAAGATGAATAAAACCTGTCCTCAATCACTTGAAAAGCACTAAAAATGTGTCCAAAGTGGGATCAGGATCGTTCAAAACGACTCAAAATTTGTCATAAATGACTCAAAATGGCCAAAAAGGACAACATCGACTAACCGTGACCTTTGAAAATAAAAAAAAAGTGCATTATTTTCAAATGAGGGTGGAATCAGGGCCAAGATTCATAACTTCAACTCCAGACCTGTCTAAAATGATCTCAGCAGATTTAAAAAATGACCTTAAACGTCCCTAAATGACTCGTATTCACTCATAATAACTTGAAATGTGTCCAGAATGGGATCTAGATTGTTAAAAATGGCTCAAAATATAACAAAAATGACTTAAAACCTGCAGAAAATGACTAAAATCTCTCCTTGATCACTTGAAAAGCGCTAAAGATCTGCCAAAAATAGGATCAAGATTGTTCAAAACGAGTCAGAATGGTCAAAAAGGACAACATCGACTAACCGTGAGCTTTGAAAATGAAAAAAAAGTGCATTGTTTTAAAATGAGGGTTGAATCGGGACCAAGATTCATCCAAAATGACTTGAAACTTGTCCAAAACTGTCTAAAATGACCCAGAAGATTTAGAAATGACCTTAAACGTCCCTAAAATGACTTGAATTCACTCTTAAAAACTTGAAATGTGTCTAAAATGGGATCTAGATGGTTGAAAACGTCTCAGAATGAACCACCGACAGGCTCTACATGTGTTTCCGTGACGAGGCTCAGCGTCCGTCCGTCCGTCTACAGAGGATCATAACAAACCGCGGCTCGTCAACTTTTTACTGCGGAGAATTAAAAGTGAGGAACGAGGGGAAGTTTGTTCCCGGGCGAGGAAGCTGTTTAATTACAGCTCCCCTCTTTGTTAATGACTCTATTAACGGCCTGTTTGATTGGCCGGCCACGTCCGCCGCCGCCGAGACGCCCAGAAACGAGTTAAACCAGCAAATCCTCTTTACACATAAATCTGCTGCAGATTGTTGCGGCGCTGGAAATTCATAACCTCGTCAATTTGTCAAAAGGCTTAGAAGGAGCCCCCCACCTCCCCCCGCCTCCCCCCGCCGCCGCCCGGCCATTATTCCTGCACGCCGCCGTCTAATTAAAGTTGAAAAATAATTAGCGATATATTTTCCTTCCTTTAAAGGAAAAATGAAGAAGAGGGAAGGGCAGCGATTAAAGGAGAAGCGGAGCAATTAGGAGGATGGAGGTTGACGAACTCTGTGTACACATGCAGGATTACAGCCGCCATCTCCGGCTCCACTCTTTAATCGGCGTGCCACTTCCACAGCGGCTGATAAACGCTGCCAGAACAAGATAACCGGCTCGGCGGAGCTGCCGGAAAAGCTTAGGGGACCCGATTTGACAATTAATCAATTATTTGATAGAAATCATCAATCAATCTTGGTGGGGAATTAATCCAGCAGGAGGAGGGCGGCTCGGCGACGCACCTTCATCGTTAATTTGCTAAACTGATTGGCCTTTTTCCCCAGTTCCTCCTATCTGAGAGCCTCCTACATCTAATTTACACAGACGACGAGTTCACGTCAAGCTAATGTGTGTCAGACGCTGGAGACGAGCTCCTGTCAGGAAAACAGCCCCGAGACGCTGCAGGGAGGCTTTAAGGACGTCAGAGAGGCAGCAAACGAGGCGCTGCGTCGGCCCAGGTCCTCCAGAGTCCAGTTTAAAGGTTCAACACGTCCACAAATAAACAGACAGAACGGATCCATCAGATCAGAACGACTGGATGGATCCACAGGTTAACGACTGGTCCGAGCATTTCAAACAGGAACGGTTCTGTAGCCGCAGAAATGTAAGAAAATGACTGGAAGGTGTCAAAAATAATCATCCAGATGACAACAACAGATGATTATTACCTCATTATAACGGACAGAAGAGCCAAATGTTCCAACCAGGCTGGTCTAGTGTCTCCATAAAGGTCCTGTCAGTGTAGATCTATGGATCCATCCATGGTTCTACTAGAACATTCCTCCAACTGTTGAGGCTCTAACATCAGTAGAACCTGATGGAGGAAAGTTGGACCAGACAAGGTTCCAGCTTTTAGATATTTGGACTCAAACTTGTCAGGAATGACTCGAAACTGATCCAAAATTACACAAAATTATTCCAAAATGAGATAAAGATCGTCCAGAGTAACAGAAAACTTCTAAAAATGTCTTTAAATTTGTCCAACATGACTGGAAATTGGTCTAAAAGAAGAAACAGATTGTCCAAAATAACTAAAAATCTTTGAAAATGTGTTGAAACCTGTCCAGAAACACTAGAAACCTACTGAATGACTCCAACTGTACAAAAGAAGATAAAGATCCTCCAGAATAACTGAAATCTGGTCTAAAGTAACTAAAAACTGTCATGAAGCTGGTCCAGAACGACTCAGAAGATCCTAAAACGTGTCTGAAATCAGAAAAAGATTGTTCTAAATTACTGAGAAATGTCAACAATGACACTAATGAGAAATTATTGGTCCTTGGAAATGAAATAAGAGCCAAATGTTCCGACCAGGCTGGTCCAGTGTCTCCATAAAGGTCCTGTCAGGTGAACTGAAGTGACTAAAGGTAACTTCAGGTGAAGCTGCAGAGAACACAACAGGCTGCTCAATAAAGCATCAAATATCAGACGTGTTTAAAGACATCATGACAGCAGAAGGAGCTCAACACATCAAACCCACTGGAGTCGATCCTTGAAGGCTGCTGGTTGTTCTGGTTCAGAACTAACGTTGTCCTGAATGGTTCCAGTCGGTCTGTTGGACATGAACCAGAACACTGAGCCTTATTTAGAGTCGATCCTGGAGACGTTGGCATCATCTCACATCCTCCTGGTTCCAGTCGCAGCATCTGGACCGGCTTGAGTTTAACGAAGAGGAAGTCCAGACGCTACGAGGACGACTGAGGACCCTCACAGACGAGTCTCCACCTCATATCTAGTCAACACCAGCTGAACCAGACTGGACCTAAAAACACCGACAGCATCAAAATACCTGCAGATACAACAGGTGTTCAGGGTGGCAGGTAGAACACAGAGAGACCGGATCTGACAGCCGGGACCGAACGTTCCCAACACGAAAGAGACATGACTTCTAAAACATCATTCAGACAATAAATGCTGATTAGAGCATCTCATAAATAGAAACATGTAAAGATTCTTCAGATTTAGAGGAACAGACTCCCTGAAGCCATCAAGGTTCCACATGTCATCACTATCTGAGGTTCCTTATCGCTTTCAGACCTTCACATCATCTCATCTAATGACGGCTCTTCCAAAACCAGAGTTACAAACATGAAATCTGAGCGTTGTGTTCTCATGTTCTGTTGCTGCACTGTAAAAATGCTCCTCCCACAACAAGATAAATAAACTTATTTCAAGGCACTTTTACCTGAAATAAGTGTAAAAATCTGCCAATAGAACAAGTGAACATTTGCTTGGTCAGATTTCTTGAAATAAGACATGATATTT
>CM045462.1:32238518-32286018 GCA_024666655.1 Dascyllus trimaculatus | reverse complement strand
TAACTACAGCATCACAACAGGTAAATACAGCATCACAACAGGTAACTAGAGCATCACAACAGGTAACTACCAGCATCACAACAGGTAAATACAGCATCAGGTAACTACAGCATCACAACAGGTAACTACCAGCATCACAACAGGTAACTACAGCATTGGAACAGGTAACTAGAGCATCAGGTAACTACAGCATCACAGCAGGTAACTACAGCATCACTACAGGTAACACCAGCGTCAGGTGAGACCAGGTGAATCCAGGTGAATCCAGGTGAGTCTTACCTGCGACAGGCCCAGGTAGATGGAGACGGTCTCAGAGATGTAGAGGAACCTCCCCTCCTTGTTTAGTGCAAATACGAAGCCGTCCAGAGACTGAAACACACAGAGGGAGGTCGGGTTAGACGGACTCAACAGCTGCATTTAAAAGGTCAGAGCGTAAACAACCTGAAGAAAACAAACAAACAAACAAACAAACAAACAAACAAACAAACAAACAAACAAACACAACGATGAAGATCCAGAGGCAAGGTGACGAGAAACAACCAGAGGAACACTGAGATGTTCAACAACTGTAAAATAACGTCAATAGATTATTAGATTTTAATTGATTTTAAACCAGTGACATCATGTGATGTCACAGTCACATGGTCCAGAAGAACAAATGACCACAGGAAGATCTCAGGGAAAGATCTAACGTAAAATTTGAAAAAAAGAAAGAAAGAAAGAATTTTTTCACAACAAAAATTTTACGTAAGTCGGTAAAACTTCAGTGTTTGTGAAGTAAAGGTCTTTGTAACACCTGCTGTGGTTCCTCTGAGGACCATCTAGTGACGGTTCCTTAAAGGATCCATTAAAGGATCCATTAAAGGATCCATTAAAGGATCCTTTAATGGATCCATTAAAGGATCCATTAAAGGTCTTCAGTTGGCTGGACGAGGTCTCTATGAAGAATCAGAGGTAATTTACTGATGCTGACGCTACACATGATCCCTTTAACGTCTGACAAATAGAAGAAAGGAAAAATAGAAATAAAAATAATAATAAACAAGAGCAGAAAAATAAAAACATGAAGTAGAAAAACGTCCATGGAACCAGGAAATAGAGAAGACAGAGTCATAAATGATAGTAGAGACAGAATAGAATAGAATAGAATAGAGCAGAATAGAAAAGAACAGAGTAGAATAGAATAGAGCAGAATAGAATAGAATAGAATAGAATAGAATAGAATAGAATAGAATAGAGCAGAATAGAATAGAATAGAATAGAATAGAATAGAATGGAATAGAATTAAATAGAATAGAATAGAATAGAATATTCTTTATTGATCCCTAATTGGGGGAAGTTCAATAGTTTCAGCAGCACCAAAAAATATAAGAAGAAATGCAATAAAAACAACAATAATTCAATAATAAAATAAATATGCAGAGAAATGAAATGAAAAATAAAAATAAGAATAATTAAGTCATAGAATATTAGAATATAAAGTATGTATTTACACACAGACCTAAAAATAGAATATAAATAAATAAATAAATAAATAAATGTCCAAACCAGTGTAACGACCGTGGAGCTGGATGACACCAGTGAGTTAATGGAACCAGTGGTTCTGATGTGATTTATTGGACCTTCTATGGCTGGAATGTTCCGTCTGCTCAATAAAAGATGCTTCTAGTTACTTTATTAAAGGTATTTGGACTAATCAGGTGCTCAACCATCAGGTTTATACCTTCTCAATATTGTTTCTGTCCATGTTGTCATGAAGAACAGGCGTCCAGTGAACATGTGATCTATAAGTACATACATGTAGATCCATGTAGATACATGTACATACATGTAGATACATGTACATACATGTATCTACATGTACATACATGTATCTACATGCGTGTGCACCAGAGAGTGTGTGGAGCCGGTGGATGTGGAAGTGAGCCTCCGTCTCCATCCAGAGTGTGTCTAATGGAGTCTTTATGTGAGCATCACGGCGCCACGGCCAGCAGCCAATCACAGCCCGGCTCAGGTGAGTGTGTGTCGAATGCTGCCGCCGTTGAAGATCAGCTCCACACTCGACTCGACATCAGAACACAAAGCTGCAGCAGCGTCGGGTCAGCAGGTTAATGACATGTTACCGCCGATACACACCGTCTGAGGGCAGGAGGGGGTGTGTGTGAGGGGGTGTGAGGGTGTGTGTGTGTGTGTGTGTGTGTGTGTGTGTGTGTGTGTGTGTGTGAGGGTGTGTGTGAGGGTGTGTGTGAGGGTGTGTGTGTGTGTGAGTGTGTGTGAGGGTGTGTGTGGGTGTGTGTGTGTGTGTGTGTGTGTGTGAGGGTGTGTGTGGGTGAGTGTGTGTGTGTGTGTGTGTGTGACCCTGTTTTACTGTCTGTGTGTTTTAATGTGTTCAGATGTTTTAATCTTCATTATTGGTTCCATGTGTAACACCTGAGATGAAATATTTAAATATAATTTAATAATATTGGATCTGTATTACCAATAATTGTAAATATATATCCAGATAATCATACTATGACTAAACACATCATCAGCTGGAGGACAGGGCTGGTTAAGACTCGACTAATGAACTTTCTTTACCAGCTGCACTGAAACAAAAACACTTCATGTAGATCAAAGACAGAAAAAACAAACTGAATGAAAGATTTATTAAAACCAAACAAAGTCTAGTGAGATAATTAGTTCAACACATTTCAGCTGTTCAGATTTACAGAAAACTAAAATACACACAGTTAAAAAAAACTGATCCAGAGTTTCTGGAAACTCAACGGGAAAAAATGTCACAAGGCAGCCGCAGTGTTCTCATTTTAGTTCTCATTTTTCTCATTTTATTTCTCATTTTTCTCATTTTATTTCTCATTTTTCTCATTTTGTTTCTCATTTTTCTCATTTTATTTCTCATTTTTCTCATTTTGTTTCTCATTTCTCTCATTTTATTTTTCATTTTTCTCATTTTATTTCTCATTTTTCTCATTTTGTTTCTCATTTCTCTCATTTTATTTCTCATTTTTCTATTTTTTGTCTAATTTTTCTCATTTTGTTTCTCATTTTTCTCATTCTGTGTCTCATTTTTCTATTTTGTGTCTCATTTTTCTAATTTTGTGTCTCATTTTATAATTTAATGTCTCATTTTTCTCATTTTGTGTCATTTTTTCATGTTTTGTCGCATTTTTTATTTTTGTCTCATTTTTAATTGTGTCTCATTTTTCTAATTTGTGTCTCATTTTTCTCATTTTTAATTTTGTCTAATTTTTTCTCATTCTATTTCTCATTTTGTCTCATTTTGTCTCATTTTTTCACTTTTTGTCTAATTTTTCTCTCATTTTGTGTCTAATTTGTGCCTCATTTTTTCTCATGTTTCTCATTTCCTGTCTTGACGTCACTGGATCCAGACCTCGGGTTCAGAAATGATCCACGGTGAGTAAAAGCATCTGGATCTCTACGTCTGTGATCTGAAAAGCGTGAATGGATCTTAAATCTGTTCTGATGTGTCAGCAGGACGTCCGTAAACCTAAAACGTTCTCTCTCAGTTCACAGTCGAGTCTTTTGAGGAAACGCCGTCGTTAAAACTCCCCCTGGTGGTGAACCAACCGTCCGTCCGTCTTTCCTGGACGTTCGCTGTGAATTCGTGACGTAGCGGCTGATCTCCCGTCGGTCGTAGTTCGCCTCCTCTGAAGTGAAGCGGCGGCGGTGAGGACGTGTGCGATGAGCAGATAATCTCCACGCGTGTTTTCCTTCCTCCGGTTTTATGGCGGCGACTGATTGAGGTCCAGGTTTAGAAACAAGCAGCTGCAGGTGAAGGGAAGCAAATCTGCCCGTTTCAGAGGATTAAAACGGATTAATTAGAATTGGAAAGAGAGTTGAAAGGTGGCGGCGTGTGTGTGTGTGTGTGTTAATGTGTGTGTTAATGTGTGTGTGTGTGTGTGTGTGTTACTGTGTGTGTGTGTGTGTGTGTGTTAATGTGTGTGTGTGTGTGTGTGTGTTAATGTGTGTGTGTGTGTGTTAATGTGTGTGTGTGTGTGTGTGTTAGTGTGTGTGTTAATGTGTGTGTTAATGTGTGTGTGTGTGTGTGTTACTGTGTGTGTGTGTTAATGTGTGTGTTAATGTGTGTGTGTGTGTGTGTGTGTGTGTTAATGTGTGTGTGTGTGTTACTGTGTGTGTGTGTGTGTGTGTGTGTGTGTTACTGTGTGTGTGTTACTGTGTGTGTGTTACTGTGTGTGTGTTACTGTGTGTGTGTGTGTGTGTTAATGTGTGTGTTAATGTGTGTGTGTGTGTGTGTGTGTGTGTTAATGTGTGTGTGTGTTACTGTGTGTGTGTGTGTGTGTGTGTGTGTGTGTTACTGTGTGTGTGTTACTGTGTGTGTGTGTTAATGTGTGTGTTAATGTGTGTGTGTGTGTGTGTGTGTGTGTTAATGTGTGTGTGTGTGTTACTGTGTGTGTGTTACTGTGTGTGTGTTACTGTGTGTGTGTTACTGTGTGTGTGTGTTACTGTGTGTGTGTTACTGTGTGTGTGTTAATGTGTGTGTGTTACTGTGTGTGTTACTGTGTGTGTGTTACTGTGTGTGTGTTACTGTGTGTGTGTTACTGTGTGTGTGTTACTGTGTGTGTGTGTTACTGTGTGTGTGTTACTGTGTGTGTGTTAATGTGTGTGTGTTACTGTGTGTGTGTGTTACTGTGTGTGTGTGTTACTGTGTGTGTGTGTTACTGTGTGTGTGTGTTACTGTGTGTGTGTTACTGTGTGTGTGTTACTGTGTGTGTGTGTTACTGTGTGTGTGTGTGCGGTAAACAACGCTAACCTTGCTGCTGCTGGTCTCGGAGGCCTGCGGAGGTTAAACAGGCCTCAGATTAGTGCCTCAGCAGCCAAACAGCGTCTCTGCTGCATGTTTGCTTCGCAGCTTCTCTGGTTTTTACAGCGCGAACGATGTCGGAGGTCGACGGAGTCCCGAAAGGTCAGGGAAAGGTCGCGGGAAGCACAAAGGTCTCGGTAGCAGGAAGCAGGAGCTGACATTTCTCAGTTTGTTAGAGTTCAACAGGCTCAGAGTGGAGCTGGAGGAAGGTTTTAGGTGGGTTAGAATCATCTCTATAACTCTGTTAGAGTTTATGAGGGTCTGAGCAGCGACGGAGGAGGAGCCCTGCTGTTATTCTAAAGGTTCTTATTATCATTAAAGGGACTCATTGGGCTCAATTCTGAGGCCCTGAACATGCTAGAAAACATGCATAACTTGGCTCAACCATCAGACCTGGTGGAACATTTAATATTTTATGGGAATCACACATGTGAGTGGCAAAACGGCTCCACAGCGCCCCCTAGGAGACTTTTAAAAAGGGTTTATATTCAGTTAGTTTCACCTAGAGCTAACAAATTCAGTACACATGTTTCACGACAAGACGCACAAAAAAGCCTCTAGAACCCACAATGCAACAGGAAGTCGGCCATTTTGAATTTACTGTCAGATTTCAGCCGATTTTAGCAACTAGATTACTTAGATTTCACCTTTTCTAGAGCGACCTCGTCCTCGGGGGTAACTCAGAGAGATCTTTTCATTTTCTACTTGTGTTTGTATTTCTCAGACGTATTTTTCTATTTACATTTATCTCATATTTTTCCTTCTGCTTAAGTTTGTAAGTCTTTGAACGGAAGCACCGATAAGGGATCAATAAGGGATCAATAAAGTATTTCTGATAAACAGAGTCAGAAGAAAAGAAACATCAGTGTCTCAAAACTTCAAGATGAGACAAACCTGAAATGATCACCTGGTGTTTAAAGCTGATCATTGGAGCTCCACAGCTATGGATAAAATACTGAAACACGATTATTGATCAGGATTATTCACTGATATGTTCAAACACTCACTGCTCTACTTTCTCTTCAGCTTCATTCCTGCTAATGTTCAAATCTGCACCAAAATCACACTGAAACTAAATTAAAACTCCTCACTGGCTGAACTCCTGTTGATCTACAGACGCTGTAATTTACAGACGCTCCCTAAACGCATCCTGCACAAGCTGTGGAAGCTGCCAGAGCAGGAGGAGTCGGGTTCTGTTGAGATGGAGAAGCAAAAACCACGTGGAGGATGAGATGAGAAGGTCAAGTGTCTTTAACTCTTCACTCTGAACCATCTCTGGGCGTTTTTCTTCACTGTGGTTCATTTTTCACTGATTTTATGGAACCAGAACAACATGAAGGAGGAGGAGAGACTCAGAGATGTCAGGAGGACTGAGGCAGAACGATGGAGACCAGAGATTAACCTGTAGAGCTGGAAGCATCGTTTCCTCCACGTCTCCTCAGACATCGTCTCCTCATCCTGTAGATCTGATCCACCTCCATGTTTGAAGCCTCTCCTCCTGTTCTGGGTCTCGTCTTCTGGTTTTGTTGGTTCATGGATCTTCAGGACGGTTTGGTCTCTGGCTCCTGCTGCGTCTCCTTCCAGTCTTCTTTTGTCCTTTTGGGAAAGTTCTGTGCTTTTGCTGTTTTGACTCGTTTCATCTGGTTTTTGTCTCGTCTTCGTCTCGTTTTTCTTGCTTCGTGTCGTCTCGTGTCTCCTCATCCTGTAGATCTGAACTCTTGTGTCTTTGGTTTGTTTGTTTTCTGTTGTTTTGTGTGTCGTTTGAGTTTCATTGTGTTGATTTGTCTTATTTACTTCTGTTTTGTGGGTCAGTCGTGTCCTGTTTTTAGTTGCTTTGTGTCTTTTGTGGGTCATCTGTTTCATTGTTTTTGTAGTTTTGTGTCTCGTTTGAGTCTCCTGATTGTAAATTTTATGTCCAATTTGTGTCTTGTTTGTGTTGTTCTGTCTCTTTTCTGGTTCTTTGTGTCCTGATTTTTGCTCTTTTCTGACTTGTTTGTGTTGATATGTCTCGTTTTTGTCATTTTGTGTGGTTTAGTTGTGTTTTTTGCTGTTTTGTCCTGTTTTTTGGTGTCTCTTCATGACTGTTTTGTCTCTCTGTGGTCGTGTCGTCTCCTCCTCCTGTAGATCTGATCTACCTCCATGTTCCAGCCTCTCCAGACCCATCAGCTGTAGGAAGATGTTCCTCTCTACACCAACATGCAGAATAAAGGGACTTGGATTAACCATCACGACTTTAAGGTGAAATCTGGTGAATTTCTATCCTCAGTTAAGACACGTGATGCATTCAGGGACCGTCGTAAAGTTGAAACTCTTCAGATTTGTGCAGATTCTGGCTGATGAACGGAGCCATGTTGGTTTTCTGATACAGCCGAACAACCTTCACCCTGAAAACCAAACTGCCGCCTCTGGAATGAGAACATCTGAGCACCAAACACGGCTGATAGCGTGTCCAGTAAACACTCCCAGACTGGAACCAGTGGATCCAGTATCAGCTGACCTCCGTCTGCTGGCTGGGATGTTGTTTTGCTGCCCTTTGTTGCTTTTCTCTTGTATTTGCATATTAATAACACATAGAGACACAGAGGGGCTTCACGCCGCCGCGTGTCTATACTTTCTGTTTGCTCGGCTTCGCTCGTGCACGCGTGTGTGTGTGTGTGTGTGTGTGTGTGTGTGTGTGACTCGTCCTTGGTCTGTCTGCACATGCACACACACACACACACACACACACACACACACACACACACACACACACACACACACACACACACCTGCAGAAGGCAACAAAACAAACAAACATGCAGAAAAACAGCACACGGGTGGACGCTGAAGTCACGCACCGACACACACACATTAAGATACCGACACACACACACACACACACACACACTGGGAGTCATTGTCTCTATCTCCACACACACACACACACACACACACGCCCAGGCAGACACACACACCCCGTGGCGGCGGCCTGTGTGTGTGTCTCTTTATGAAATCACAGAGGGTCTGACCGCCTCATAGTAATTATGCTAATTGCCTGGATGCCCTTGCCTTTATTTATACGCGGCTGCTAAGATAAATAAAAGGAAATTGCTTTGGATCTAACTGTATTCATTTCAGCATGCTAACTAGACGCTAGCGCCGCTCCCCGCACCAGTGTGTGTGTGTGTGTGTGTGTGTGTGTGTGTGTGTGTGTGTTCACAGACTTGTTTACCCTTCACAATTTCTGCAGGTAATTGCAATTTTGATTGTATATTTATTTCTTTATTCGCCGTGTGTGTGTGAGTGTGTGTGTGTGTGTGTGTGAGTGTGTGTGTGTGTGTGTGTGTGTGCTCTTTGTGTCTCTGTCTAATGAAATGTTTTGTTCTATTAAGCTGAATATAAACGTCTGAACATCACAGCCTCTCCTGGAACCAAACTCTGACGCTTCAGAACCGCTAAGAAACTACAGAAGTAACGGAACCACTGCTGGTTTAACACACCTGTACTGGGTTACCTGGGGGGGGGGTTATTATCATGATTATTATTATTATTGTTGTTGTTGTTATGGTTGTTATTATTGTTGTTGTTATTATTGTTATTATTGTTGTTGTTGTTGTTGTTGTTGT
The DNA here is from genome assembly GCA_024666655.1 of Dascyllus trimaculatus. NCBI lineage: Eukaryota > Metazoa > Chordata > Actinopteri > Pomacentridae > Dascyllus > Dascyllus trimaculatus. The sequence goes on along the minus strand of CM045462.1, from coordinate 32,277,567 downwards.
TAGGCCTTTATATTGTTACCTGATGTCTAATGAACTCTAATATTGTGGCTATTTAAAAGTTTCATCATGATCCATGTTTGATGACAATGAAGCGTTCAAGTCCAGTCTAGTCTGTTCGGTTCGGTTCTAGTCTAACTTATTTATTTATTTATTTATGAGAAAAGGGGAAACAATGCATATTCATGAACATTTAAACCAATGTAAATCTGCCAGATTATAGCCCAGGGCTAGTTTCCATCTGTAGACCTCCTGGCAGGTTGATGTTAAAATATATATATATATATATAAAGACACGTACTATACAAAGACACTATACACACAGACTATATACAGCAGAGACAGACAGAGACAGAGAAAGTTAACACAGACCAGAAACATGTGAAGCAGAACAGCAACAGTGAATAAAAACCTCAATGATCTGTGTTGTAAATCATCCTATTGCCCTGATCTCCTCTGCACACATCCTACACTTTATTACATAGATGCACGTTACCTCTGTTGCACAAAGCTCTACTCCACCCATTTCTAAAGCACTGAGCTCTATTGCACCATAATCTATTGCTTCGATCCCCACTGCACTTTTCAACAACGTCAGAAGACAGAGTGAACATGATAAAATGAAGCCTATTGTTCATGTCCAGTTAGTAAAGATTGTCCTATGGGTCACTTATTCTCACATGTTTGTGTGTCTCTCAGCCACAGTCGAATAGACTAGACTAGACTAACCTAGTCTAGTTAGTCTGTTCTGTTCTAGTCTATTCTGTCCTAGTCTAGTGTAGTTTATTGTATTTTATTGTAGTCTAATTTATTTTATTCTGGTCCAGTCTAGTCTATTCTATTTTGTTCTATTCTATTCTGACACTGGAGTTGGCAGATCCACTTCTACAACCACCACAGTGTTCTAGAGCCTCGGCGACGCTCGGTGACACCCGGCGTCGACGATCAGCGACTATTTGAACATCAAAACTATCATCCCAATACCACCACAACCAACAGATATTCAGATATTCCAATATTCTGGACCAGTCCTAGTGAAACGACTTCTTCTAACACAGTAAACAAAGTCCACACTGGTCAGTGCCACCATGCTGCTTGTTTTCTCTGCCTGCGCAGTCTGATGACATCACACACATGCGACAGTACCGTCGGGGAGGGGAGGGGTTGAGGAGCCATGAGGACAAACCACAACACAGACCAACGGCAAAAACCAAGATTCAAGTCTTTATTATTATCGGGTCGTTTTATTATCAGTATGACGTCATAATTGACTAAATTAACCGATAATTATCAGACGCTGATGTCATCATCCCTGATTCTAAACCCTGCTGATCATTTTCTTTGTTTCATGTTTTATTTAAAGTCAAACACTGGAACAGCTCAGGATCATCATCATGTCATCTCATAGATTAAATATCTGTGACGTTAAAGATGTTCTGCTCGTCTTAAATTTACTGAACTCCATCAAAACACTGCAGGAACATTTCTTGGATTATCTCTTTAAAAACATCCTGGAATCAACGTCTGTCCAACGTTCAGGTCGACTCTGTTCTAACATCAGGATCAGTTTATATCAGAGGATCAGTTCAACATCTGACGAGTGAACAGACCGAGCTCTGAACACTGAACACACACCTGACACCAGGGAGTGTGTGTGTGTGTGTGTGTGTGTGTGTTCAGCATATGGCCTTTTACAGTCCGACCTGCTGCTTTTAAAGGAACTCCTCCCTCCTCTGGTCCCAGTCTGCTCCCAGTCCTCCCATTACCAGTGACTGGAGCGATGCAGCAGCAGACTGGGACCATAAAGGAGCTCTGAGCCCAGTAAACTCCATGTTTACTGGTCTGATCCTCAGAGTCAGGAAGAGCTGAGACGCTGAGCATGAAGACGTCCTGGACAAGTCAGAACTCATCAGTCGCTCATGATCCAGTCCTGAAGTCCCAACCAGGAAGTTCAACAACGTTCACAGTAAGAAGTAAGAAGTAAAGTCTGGGTTTTATCAAACAGCTGTTCCTCTGCAGCCAAAGGTGTTTTCATTTCACTGTCTGAAGCTGTCCAGGTGTCTCTACTTTATCGACAAATGACCTCAGGTTTCAAAAAATGAATCGAAATTTGTCCAAAATTATTTGAAATTTGTTCAGAATGACTCGAAATTTGTTAAAAATGACCAAAAAATTGCCCAAAATTATTCAAAATTTGTCCAAAATGACCTAAAAGTGTCCTAAATAATTCAAAATTTGTTCAGAATGACTTGAAACTTGATAAAAAAAAATGACCTAAAATTGTCCTAAATAATTCGAAATTTTTCCAAAAAGACTCAAAATTTGTTCAGAATGACTGGAAATTACTTAAAAATGACCAAAAAATTGCCCAAAATAATTCAAAATTTGTCCAAAATGACTCAAAATTTGTTAAAAATGACCAAAAAATTGCCCAAAGTTATTCAAAATTTGTCCAAAATGACCTAAAATTGTCCTAAATAATTCAAAATTTGTCCAAAATGACTTAAAATTTGTTAAAAATGACCAAAAAATTGCCCAAAGTTATTCAAAATTTGTCCAGAATGACTCCAGACTCCTCAGACATTCCTCCAGGCTGTGCCCGGACTATTTTTTTCCTTCTCTTTATTTATTTATATATTTATTTTCTGTTCCCGGCCTATTGAAGATCCACATCCAGACTGACCTCACCTCGAGTCCAGAGTGACTCACAATGATCCGGAGTTTCTCACCACGAGTCTACGGAGACCTGAAACCATCGGAGCTCATCCAGGAACCTGTTGACCCAGTTCATCTGAAACCCAGCAGCTCTGGTTGGAGGTCATTAAGTAGATCAGAGGTCTGTGTCATGGTGCCCACTGATGGCTAAAACCCCACAATGATCTCTGGAACCACAAGGAGTGAAACCCTGACCTGAAGGTTGAAGGGTTGTTGTTTTGTGGTGGTTTTAAGTCTTTGTGGTATGTTTGTAGTAATTTTGTGTATTTTCATGGTGATTTTTCAGGTTTCTGTGGTAATTTTTTGTCTCTGTAGTAATTTTGTATGTTTTCATGTCTTTTTTCTATTGATTTTGTAGTAATTTAGCGTATTCTCATGGGGACTTTCTATGCTTTAGTAGTAGTCTTGCTGTAGTAATTTTGCCTCTGTTCTGTTGTGATTTAGAATCATTTCACAGCGATTTTGTATGTTTTGTGGTGTTTTCGTGTCTTTTTGTGGTGGTTTTAAGTCTTTGTGGTATGTTTTATTGTAATTTAGTCTATTTTTATGGTGATTTTTCAGGTTTTTGTGGTAATTTTTGGTAATTTTGCTTCTTTTTGTAGTGATTTATGATCCATTCATGGAGATTTTGTATGTTTTCATGGTGTTTTTGCCTCTTTTTGTGTTGATTTTGTACTACTTTAGCTTATTCTCATGGTGAGTTTGTATGTTTTGCAGTAATTGTGTGTCTGTTTTGTAGCGATTTATTATCATTTCACAGTGATTTTCTATGTTTTGTGGTGTTTTTGTGTCTTTTTGTGGCGATGTTGTGGTACTTTAGCATATCTCCAAGGTGGTGTTGTATGTTTTATTGTAATTTAGTCTATTTTTTACTGTGATTTTTCATGTTTTTGTGGTCATTTTTGTTAATTTTGCTTCTTTCTGTAGTGATTTATGATCTGTTCATGGAGATTTTGTGTCTCTGTGGTGTTTTTGCCTCTTTTTATAGTCATTTTGTATGTTTTCATGGTGTTTTTGCTGTTTTATATAGTTATTTTGTACTACTTTAGCTCATTCTCATGGTGACTTTGTATGTTTTGCAGTAGTTTTGTGTCTCTGTAGTGATTTAGGATCCTTTCACAGTGATTTTGTATGTTTTGTGGTGACTGTACGTCTCTCTGTGGTGATGTCGGAGCTCTCTGGAGGTGCTGTTGTACGTTTTGCAGTGATTTTAAATTCATTTTCCAGAAGCCGGCTGGTCCAGACTTCATCAGCAGCTTCAGGACGCATTAAGAAGCGCTGAGTCGAAGCATCACACAGAGTTTAATGTTCGCCTCGGTACTGGAGGTGTTTTTAATCAGATCCTCTCTCCTCCATTCGTCCTGGTGTCTCCTGCTTTCTCATTTCGCTCTGCTTCTCCTCGGCCTCCTAATCACCTCCCTCTGCTGCCTCTCTTTGTTTCTTGATTTCTTTATTTGTCGTTTTCCTATATATCAGCCGCTGCCTCCATTTTTCTGGCCTCTGCTGCTGTTTACTCTGGAACACACACTCACACACACACACACACACACACACACACACACACACACACACACACTCACACACACTCGCTCTGTTTTTCCATTTGTCATTAAGAGGCTCAGAGCTCGACAGTAACATTTAAACCGGCCGTTCTGAATGGTTAAAAGATGGCCTCATCTGTTGTGTGTGTGTGTGTGTGTGTGTTGCAGAGTGTGTGAGTGTGTGTGTTGCAGTGTGTGTGTGTGTGTGTGTGTGTGTGTGTGTGTGTGTGTGAGGCCGATCGATGCAGTAATCTGCAGGAGGTGGGAAGCAGAGGGACCGAGCCATTCAGCACTGCTCACTAATCAATTGCAATTCTTTCTTTTACTGTCTGAACGCCAGATTTAGACGTCGCTGTGTGTTTGTGTGTGTGTGTGTGTGTGTGTGTGTGTGTGTGTGTGTGTGTTTGTGTGTGTGTGTGTGTGTGTGTGTGTGTGTGTGTGTTTACTTCTGCCTCCCTGCTCTGTAAATGCTCTGGTGCATGTAGACTTTGACCTGCAGGTGGCGCTGTTTGAAGGCTTTAATTCCCATTCAGAGGATTCAGTGAAGTAAAATCAGCTCATCTGGAGGTTTGAATGTTTCTGTGGTGGTTTCACTGGGATGGAGCGTCTCCTCATGATGGTTTTATGTGTTCTTTTGATGATTTTGCATGTTTTGTGGGGATTTCATGTGTTCTTGTGGTGATAATGAGTCTTTTTGTAGTAATTTTCCCATTTCTAGCCTCTTTTCTTGGGGATTTTGGATGTTTTTTGGTGATTTTTCTACTCTTTCTGATGACGCCTCAATGTTTTGTGGGGACTTTGGGTCGATTTTGTGCCTTTTTATGGCGGTTTTAAGCCTCGGTGATAGTTTTGCCTTGTTTTGTTGTGATCTGGACTCTTTTCTTTAGGATTTTGAACATTTTTGTGATGATTTTCCTTCATTTTGTGATGATTTTATGTGTTCTTGTGGTGATAATGCATCTTTTTGTAGTGATTTTCCCTTTCTTGTAGTGATCCAGCCTCTTTTCTTGGGGATTCTGGATGTTTTATGGTGATTTTTCCACTTCTTCATCATTTTGTGGTGATTTTGTCATAAATTTCAGTCCTAGTAATAATTTAGCCTCTGTCGTAGGGGGTTAGCATCTTTTATTTGGGATATTGTCTGTTTTCTGTGGTGATTTTGTGCCTTTTTATGGCGGTTTTACATCTTTCTGATAACTTTGCCTGGTTTTGTTGTGATCTAACGTCTTTTCTTTGGGATTTTGAATGTTTTTGTGATGATTTTATGTCTTTTTATTGTGGTTTTTGCATCTTTTTGTGGTATTTTTGTGTGTTCTTGTGGTGATAATGAGTCTTTTTGTAGTAATTTTCCCATTTCTAGCCTCTTTTCTTGGGGATTTTGGATGTTTTCATGGTGATTTTTCCACTTTTTGTGATGAATTCGTGCCTTTTCATGGCGGTTTGAAGTCTTTGTGAGAGCTTTGCCTATTTTTGCAGCGACCCAGCTTCTCTTCATGACGCCTTTGTATGTCTTTGTGGGGATTTCATGTCTTTTTGAGGTGAATATTGTGATGATTTAGTGTCTTTTAATGGGGATTCTGGATGTTTTTCCATCTCTCGTGGAGATTGTGTGGTTTTTGTTGGGATCATTTGACACTGAGTCCAACACTGATGACGTCTTTTCCATCACGAACACAGACTCTGATGTTCTGGGTGAAGATCCGACCTCTGGGTGGTTGTTCTCCTCCTGCTTCCTTACATGAACTATTATAAACTTTCTGAACGGACATCACTTCCTGTCCTCAGCTGACTGCAGTCTGGTTGTACATGAAGGTCACTGTGAGCAGACAGTTCCAGGTAGACGATGTCCAGAGACTCGGAGCCACAACTTTAAACATCATGAACTCTGCTTAAAACTCTGAACCTGGTCGCCTTCAGCTCTGATCTCAACGTGACGTCGGTTTGAAGCTGAACTGCTTCCTGTCCAACTAATGTACTGACAAGAGCTGCTTCCAGAGCCGAGCTGACATTCTGCTGCAAAGGTCAACACACACACACACACACACACACACACACACACACACACACACACACACACACACACACACACACACCCTCCTATAGGGCAAACACACTCACACACAACATCTCGCTATCATTGCCAAGTCCAAAAGGTCAACTTCATGCTGATTGGTGATAGAACTATCAGATGAACCAATCAATAGCCAGGAGGGAAGGAGGGAGGGGGGCAACACATCGAGAGGAAGACGAGGAAGAGGAGGAGGAAGGAGGAGGAAGGAGGAGGAAGAGGATGGACACAGAGGTGAGGAGGAGAAAGGTCAACGTGTCAATACAGGAGGAAGAGGAAGAGGAGGAGGAGCGAGGAAGGGAGGAAGAGGGAGACGCCAATACATCGAGAGGAAGAGGAGGAAGAGGAGGAGGAGCGAGGAAGGGAGGAAGAGGGAGACGCCAACACATCGAGAGGAAGAGGAGGAAGAGGAGGAGAAAGGAGAACAAAGAAGGAGGAAGTAGGAAGAAAAGGAGGAGGAGGAGAAGAAGGAGGAAGAAGAAGGTGTCGAGAGGAAGAGGTGGAGGAGGGAGAGGACGATGATGATGATGATGAAGGTGCAGAGAGGAAGAGGAGGATGATGATGATGATGAAGGGTCAGAGAGGAAGAGGAGCGGTTTCTAGTAGAACCAGTTGAATCCATCATGGAGTCTGACTGAGCTGCTGAACTCGATGATGTCATTAAAGCCAGAATAAAACCTGGTGGTAAAACACCTGAAGGAGACACTGAGGATGAAGATCTCCTCTGAGCAGCAGCAGCATCAGGTGACATCATCAGGTGACATCATCAGGTGACATCAGTGAGAGCTGCTGGTTTTTAATCTCAGCTGTGGTGGACAGGTGAGCAGCTCAGAGACAGACTCAGTAATAAGGTGATGTCCAGGTTATTGCTCAGAGCTCAATATCACTGTAAAGCCCTGAGGAGGAGGAGGAGGAGGAGGAGGAGGAGGAGGAGAGGAGGAGGGAGGGAGGAGGAGGAGGAGGAGGAGGAGGAGAGGAGGAGGAGGAGGAGGAGGAGGAGAGGAGGAGGAGGAGAGAGAGGAGGAAGAGGAGGAGGAAGAGGAGAAGAAGAGGAGAGAGGGAGGAGGAAGAGGAAGAGGAGAAGAAGAGGAGAGAGGGAGGAGGAAGAGGAGGAGGAAGAGGAGAAGAAGAGGAGAGAGAGGAGGAAGAGGAGGAGGAAGAGGAGAAGAAGAGGAGAGAGGGAGGAGGAAGAGGAGGAGGAAGAGGAGAAGAAGAGGAGGAGAGGAGGAGAGGAAGAGGAAGAGGAGAAGAAGAGGAGGAAGAAAAGGAGGAGGAGGAGGAGGAGGAGGAAGAAGAGGAGGAGGAGAAGGAAGAAGAGGAAGAGGAGGAGAGGGGGATGAGGAAGAGGAGGAAGAGGAGGAGGAGGAAAAGAAGAGGAGGAGAGGAGGAGGAAGAAGAGAAGAGGAGGAGGAGGAGGAAGAAGAGGAGAGAGGGAGGAAGAGGAGGAAGAAGAGGAGGAAGAAGAAAAGGAGAGAGAGGAGGAAGAGGAGGAGGAGGAAGAAGAGGAGGAAGAAGAGGAGGAAGAAGAAAAGGAGAGAGAGGAGGAAGAGGAGGAGGAGGAGGAGGAGAGGAGGAGGAGAGGAGGAGGAGAGGATGAGGAGGAGGAAGAGGAGGAGGAGGAGGAGGAGGAGGAGGAAGAGGAGGAGGAGGAGGAGGAGAGGAGGAGGAGAGGAGGAGGAGAGGATGAGGAGGAGGAATCCTCTGCAGCTGTGCAGGATGAAGCCTCGTTCTTCCACCTGGGCTGCTGCTGACGGAGGGTCCAGGTGATCAGAGGGTCATGAAGGGTCACATGTTCAGACCACAGAGGATCAGCTGATCTGATCCGGTTCTTCAGGTTTAATGTTGACAGACTCCGAGTTTAAACTCATCAAATCATCGTCTGGAGTTTCTATTTTATTTTATAGATTTATTGGTTTTATTTAAATGTTCATTTTTCAGACTGCAGGATTTTGACCAGAGACACATGAATTTAATTAATTTATATTATTATATTAATTAATGTATTTATATTAATATTATTCAATTTATATTAATTATTAAATAAGAAGAAAACATCTTGTTTTATTTATTTATTTGTTATATTGTAGTCACTGTCATAATTTAGCAGGTTTTCCATTTTACTTTGTAGTTTTTTTTCTTTTATTTTATAGATTTATTTATTTCATTTAACGTGTTCATTTTTTTTTTCCAAGTGTAGATTTTTTCACCTGAGACACGTGATGAATGTTATTAATATTAACTATTAAATAATGAGAGCACACCTGGCCTGATTGAATTAATTATATATTTATTTATTTATATTTATTTATTCTATTGTAGTTATTATTATAACGCAGCAGGTTTCCTGTTTTATTTTGTAGTTTTTCTTTTTATTTTATAGATTTATTTAACGTGTAGATTTTTCAATCTATTTATATTTTCTATTAACAAGAAAACATCTTGTTTTATTTATTTATTTGTTGTATTGTAGTCACTGTTATAATTTAGTATGTTTCCTGTTTTATTTTGTAGTTTTTGCTTGTTTTTCAGTTGTCAGCTGTTCGTTTGCAGATCAATTAAATCATCTTATGGACGTATTTCATATTTCTAGTTTTACTGTGTAGATTTATCATTAGATAAATGAAGCGTCTCTCTGTAGATTCACTGTTAGTTAAAAGTTAACGTCCACGTTTTAAAATGTAAATGACTGATTTAATAACATGAGGACTTCCTGCCTGGTTTGGTTTTAAATATCTAGTTCTGTTCTGTGTTGTTGACTCGTCTTAACAAACAGGAAGTTTCTGTTCTGTTTATTTGTTTATTTCCTGTTATTATATTTATTGAACGTTTACAGGTCAGACCACAGACACAGTGAATCCAATGGTCTACAACTCCGTGTTTGACATGTTCAATTAGTTGCCATGGCGACCAGATATAATAACTCTCTCGCTGCGACGGGACGGGCGATCAAACGGGATCCGATTCAAGGACAGGAAGTTGATGAATCTGTGTAACGTTCAACAGATGGAGGCAGTTTAACCTTAGGACACCCTTCCAAAACACACACACACACACACACACACACACACACACACACACACACACACACACACACACACACACACACACACACACACACACACACACACACACTCACACACACACTCACACACACACACACACTCACAGACACACACACTCACACACACACTCACACACACACACACACTCACACACACACACACACACACACACACACACACACACACTCACACACACACTCACACACACACACACACTCACACACACACACACACACACACACACACACACTCACACACACACACACGCACGCACACACACACACACACACACACACGCACACACACACACACACACTCACACACACACACACACACACACACACACAGGGTGGAGTGTGTCTGAGGTTTGTGTTATCAGACGATGATTTCTGGCTGTGAAAACTGTTGACTTGTTCCACCACAGATGACAGGAATCTTCCCAGAGTTAGAACCGAGTCTACAGACCTCGAGAGACCAGTACAGACCAGTACAGACCAGTACAGACCTCTACAGACCACTACAGACCTCTACAGACCCCTACAGACCAGTACAGACCAGTACAGACCAGTACAGACCTCCATAGACCAGTACAGACCAGTACAGACCACTACAGACCTCCATAGACCAGTACAGACCACTACAGACCTCTACAGACCCCTACAGACCAGTACAGACCAGTACAGACCAGTACAGACCTCTACAGACCCCTACAGACCAGTACAGACCAGTACAGACCAGTACAGACCTCTACAGACCACTACAGACCTCTACAGACCCCTACAGACCAGTACAGACCAGTACAGACCACTACAGACCTCCATAGACCAGTACAGACCAGTACAGACCACTACAGACCTCTACAGACCCCTACAGACCAGTACAGACCAGTACAGACCAGTACAGACCTCTACAGACCCCTACAGACCAGTACAGACCCCTACAGACCCCTACAGACCAGTACAGACCTCTACAGACCCCTACAGACCAGTACAGACCTCTACAGACCAGTACAGACCCCTACAGACCCCTACAGACCAGTACAGACCTCTACAGACCCCTACAGACCAGTACAGACCCCTACAGACCAGTACAGACCAGTACAGACCCCCACAGACCAGTACAGACCCCTACAGACCAGTACAGACCAGTACAGACCTCTACAGACCCCTACAGACCAGTACAGACCTCCACAGACCAGTACAGACCCTACAGACCCCTACAGACTCAGTACAGGACTTACAGACCCCTACAGACCAGTACAGACCCCTACATGACCAGTACAGACCAGTACAGACTCCCTACAGACCAGTACAGACCAGTACAGACCCCCACAGACCCCTACAGACCAGTACAGATTCTCACAGACCAGCACTGCACAGACCCCTACAGACCCAGCACCAGTACAGACCTCTCTCAGACCCTACAGACCAGTACAGACCTTTCACACTGGTGCACACAGACCCCTACAGACCCCTACAGACCAGTACAGACCCCTACAGACCAGTACAGACCCCTACAGACCAGTACAGACCAGTACAGACCCCTACAGACCAGTACAGACCAGTACAGACCAGTACAGACCCCTACAGACCAGTACAGACCAGTACAGACCCCTACAGACCAGTACAGACCAGTACAGACCCCTACAGACCAGTACAGACCAGTACAGACCCCTACAGACCAGTACAGACCAGTACAGACCTCCACAGACCAGTACAGACCAGTACAGACCAGTACAGACCTCCACAGACCAGTACAGACCAGTACAGACCAGTACAGACCTCTACAGACCCCTACAGACCAGTACAGACCCCTACAGACCAGTACAGACCAGTACAGACCCCTACAGACCAGTACAGACCAGTACAGACCCCTACAGACCCCTACAGACCAGTACAGACCCCTACAGACCAGTACAGACCCCTACAGACCAGTACAGACCAGTACAGACCAGTACAGACCAGTACAGACCAGTACAGACCAGTACAGACCCCTACAGACCAGTACAGACCAGTACAGACCCCTACAGACCAGTACAGACCAGTACAGACCCCTACAGACCAGTACAGACCAGTACAGACCAGTACAGACCTCCACAGACCCAAAGCAAAAGTGGCTGAAGCAGATAAATGTCCTATATTACTATTATATGTATTATTATATAATATGATAGATATATTATCGTTGTATATATTATAAATATTATTATTATATATTTTATATAATATATAAACATAACATATAGAATAATATAACATATATTATATTACTATATATATATTTATATATTCTTTATCATTATATATATCATTATATATATATGTTATGTATAATTGGGGGTCAGTGGTGGTTAATCCAGGTTCATCTCTGGGCTGCAGATCAACTCGTCGTGACCCTCGGCCACTGTTGGGCCCCTGAGGCCCTCGGCCACTGTTGGGCCCCTGAGACCCTCGGCCACTGTTGGGCCCCTGAGGCCCTCAACCCCTGACTCCTCCCTGGACGCTGCCCCTCAGCAGGTCCCTGATCCCAGAACCCAGTGTGTGTCGGATGGATTAGTATCAGAACTGAATGTCCCACTGGGATTAATAAAGGTTATTATTATATATTACATTATTATTAAATATACATCTATACACACACATATATATACACATATATAATATAATATAATATAATATAATATAATATAATATAATATAATTAATCTATAATATTAATCTGCTGTTTATTTCCTCCTTTAATAAATTAATTAGTTGACAAAAAGTAAAATAAATAGTGATTAAAGTCATAAACAGCTGCTAATTTTACAGGTTTACATTCAGTAATGCAGCATGTGTTAATGTGGTGTTGGAGTTTTATTCTGCAGTATTTAGACTCTTAGACGACGGATGACAAACAACAGGTTAAAAACTATCATTATTAATTATCATGAAGTAGGAATTTAACAGAAACACTTTAACAATAAATACTGGATCAGATTCTGGATGTTGACATCGTGTCTTTGCAGCTTCCTGTTTCTTAACATTTGAACTCGACACGTCTTCATGTCTTTATTTACATATTTGATATGTATTTTATTTAGGAGCTGATCCTAGTTCAGTTTATATCCAGCTCTTCATTTATGTCACCTTTATTCTGACATGTTGGTCGACTGGTTGGTTTAAAACAAACTAAACAGGACAACATGAACTGAACAGGAACGAGCTGCTGTGAATCACTACAGAGACTCAGCTGGATGCTTCCTGCTCCACGATACCAGGGAATGTAGACCGGCTTGTATGAAGACATCCCAGCCTGTAGCCGAACGCTGAGGGAGGAGGAGGAGGAGGAGGAGGAGGAGGAGAGGATGGAGAGAACAGAGGAGGAGAGAGATTATGATTCCAAAGCAGCCGACGACATTCGTCTTCATTTGGCGTGACGGCCTTCATGCGTTATTATTAGCGGCTGTCGGAGGCAGAAAGAGGGAAAGAGGGGAGGAAATGAAGTGGGGAGGTGGAGGAGAGGAGGAGGGAGGAGAGAGGGATGGAGGAGGATGAAGGAGAGCGACAGAAGGAGGGGAGAAGCCGAGCGGTGGAGGTGAAGAGCAGCGCTGGGCGGTGGAAGAAAGAAAGCCCGGCTCAGTGGCTGCTAAGTTGGAGGCGTTCCAGGACATGACATCTATTTTAAATATTTGTGCTGCTCACAGGGAGATGAAGGAAGGTCAGTGAGCACACACACACACACACACACACGCACACGCACACGCACACACACACACACACACACACACACACACACACACACACACACACACGCACACACACTCTTGTAATCCTCTCAGCCTGTATTGTGTGTTCTGCTGTGTGTTATTGAGACGTTCTCCAGTCATAAAGCAGGTTCCTCTACTTCAGACGATCCTGTGGACAAACACAGGAACCATCGATCGATCAGCCCTGATGATCAATTAATCAGCTCTTTAATAAATCAGTCTGAGCTCTGTGGTTTCATCTCCTCCAGTGTTATTACTTCCTGGTTTCTCTCCTCCTCTCTGACGGCAAACTGAACATCTCTGGACTGAACCAGACGTCTGAGGATCCCTTTAACCGACCAGGTGACCCTCTGAACCCCAGACCCACCACCACGTTTAGAAACCTGCTGTTAAATAAATAATTACACCACACGTCTGACTGTCTGGAGCCACCAGCAGCTCCTCCTACCTCCTCCTACCTCCTCCTACCTCCTCATGCTCTTCATGTTTAGGGTTCGAGCACCGACAGTGGAGCCCTGCTGGAGCTCGAAGGGTTCATTATTGTTAGGTTTGTTTTTAAATCGCAACTTTGACGCCCTAAAAGTTCTGGAAGACACGTCTAACTTGGCACCACATCAGACCTGGAGAAACATGTAATGTTTTCGGGGAATCACACATGTGAATGGCAAAAAGACTCAACAGCGCCCCCTAGAAGAGTTTAAAAAAGGGTTTAGATTCAGGCTCCGTCCACATGAAACCAAAACGCTCATAGCTTCATAAAGACGGAGCTGTTCCAGTAAATGTGTCCGTCCACATGAATCCACTTGATACGCCTGAAAACGATGTAAAACACATGCCAGGCCTGTTGGTGGCGCTATGACGCCGTAACAGGAACAAGCTGAAACTGGTGGCAGGACTTTAGGCATGAAGAAATCTGTATAGGATGTAAACATAGAACATGGACGAGCTGGTAGGACTCTAGTCTGGACGGACGATGAGGTGAACTATCAGCAGGACATACGCAGCTCTATACGGAGACATTGGTGTCGTCGTTCTCTGAGTTTGGAGCATCTATGGAGAGGTGGAGCTATGAGGTAAGAGGACAGGGCGTAACAACGGTGACACGTAAACGGTGTTTTCAGATCTTTGCTCTCTGGGACCTATAGGTTCAGACAGGATGGTTTCAGACCCCCAGAACGCTGCTTGGTGGACGATAGACGGGTTGATGGACTATTGGTGGGTTTAGGTCTGGAGTAGTCTTCATGTCAATGGGGTCTCAGTTAGTTTCAGCTGGAGCTCAGAAATTCACTACATGTGTATCACGACTAGACGCACAAAAAGCCTCTGGAACCCATAATGCAACAGGAAGTCGGCCATTTTGAATTTACTGTCAGATTTTGGGTGATTTTGGCCCAAAGAGTGTCCTAAATGAATAAAATGACTTTTTATTTCTAAATGTGTGTTTACCTTTACAGTCTGTATTTTCCAAGAAGTTCTCCACAGACGTTGGTTTTTATTAGTTTTGGTGGGGGTCAGATCGACTAGACGGAAGTGATGGGAAGACCATGTAATCATTTTTCAAAATAAAACAACCTGCAGACTCCGCTGGAAATAAATTAAAAGTTTTTATTCTTTCTGTGCGGCCCGGTACCAGATGACCCCCAACCTGGTACCAGATGACCCACGGCCCGGTGCTGGTCCAAGGCCCTGGTGGTTGGGGACCCTGCTCTGAACCGTCCCTTCCTGGGTAGAACCGGTCCCTGGCTTTGGGGTTATTGGTCTGAACAGTGTGGTGTAACGTAGAGTTCAGTCTGGAGTGTTTCTGAACTCTTATTTCATGTTTACAGACGTTAACGTGACGATCGTCTCCACAGACATTTAGAGTCCGATCAGCTTCACGCTGGAGCTCCTCTTTCATCCACATCTCATTTCCACGTTAACAAATGAAGTCGTATTGACGCTGGGTGTTTTTCTCTCTGTGTGTTCCAGTTATTAATCCATAAAGCAGCAGAGAAAGCAGCAGCTCAGCCGGCTTCCTCCCCGTTAATGATTTCTCTGTGTATTTTTCTGCAGATGAAGTGCTCCCAGATTGGAAATGATTTCCGTTTTTTCTAAATCTCATTAAGATGATTCTTCTCTGCGTCCTTTCTTCTCTGGTTTTGATGTGCGGCTCCCGTTCTATCAGATACATCCTCCTCTCTTGTTCGATTCCAGCCTCCTGCTGTTATTTTCATTTCTGTTGCTGCAGATCTCAGTTTAATGCACACAGGCGCCCTCAGATGCAAACACGAGACTGTTGGGATGCACGAACACACTCGGAATAACAAGTGCATGAACAAGTGTAACATCACAATAAGACACACACAGGTACAATAGGTGCGCCGCTCCTCCAGCTCCCTCTCTAACCAGCTGATTTGGTGCTGAGGCACGCACTGGAGTGGAAAACAAACGCCTCCAGCAGCAGCAGAGCGAGAGGTTATGTTTGACACGCCGCTAACTCTCACGGTAAAAATTTAAAGAGACTCGCTTTACGGCGAGAGCGCGAGCTGTTTGTGAGCCTGCAGAGAGTCGGCCAGCGGGAGGCCCAACGCCCGCCGCAGTAAACCCCACCCGCCTGGCTCGTCTCACAGGGCAAAACAAACACCGTCAGAGGAGACGCCGCTTCGACACGACCGCCGGATAATCTGTTTACTGTATGGAGGGAATGCTGGGAGAGAGGCCGACGTTCAGCGACACATCAGGGTGTGTGAGTCCAGTTCAGTCTAAAACATCACACTCTGATCCCATCAATAATTTAGTTCACTATGTTACTTCCTGTTAGCATCATGTCAGTCACTCCATGTTCACAATGTCACGTGCACTATTTCTTATTTTCACTTCACTGCTCTAATATTTCATTATCACGTCTAACATTTTAATTTAATTTTTCAGGTGCATCATTTCAGTCATGTGTGACGTTAATAACTCAGTATAACTACAAGCTTTACTATTTACTGGTTTATTGTAGCTTTAGTTTAGTTTATTTATTGTATCTCAGTGCATCTTATTGCTTTTCTACTTTTATTTAATGCATTTCTCATGTTTGTTTCTTCAGAGCAAAATCTGAACCAGGAATTACTTTTGGGATTATTGAAGTTTTATCTCATCTCATCTCATTTAATCTTATTTTATCTGATCTCATCTTATTTCATCTCATCTCATCTTATTTAATCTCATCTCATCTTATTTTATTTTATCTCATCTTATTTTATTTCATCTCATCTCATCTTATTTTATTTTATCTCATCTCATCTCATCTTATTTCATATCATCTCATCTTATCTTATTTTATTTTATCTTATCTCATCTTATTTTATCTGATCTCATCTTATTTTATTTCATCTCATCTTATTTCATCTCATCTCAACTTATTTCATATCATCTCATCTTATTTAATCTCATCTCAACTTATTTTATTTCATCTCATCTTATTTCATCTCATCTCAACTTATTTCATATCATCTCATCTTATTTAATCTCATCTCATCTTATTTTATCTCATCTCATCTTATTTCATATCATCTCATCTTATTTCACCTCATCTTATTTTATTTTATCTTATTTCATCTTATCTCATCTTATTTTATTTCATCTCATCTTATTTCATATCATCTCATCTTATTTTATTTTATCTTATTTCATCTTATCTCATCTTATTTCATCTCATCTTATCTTATTTTATCTCATCTTATCTTATTTTATCTCATCTCATCTTATTTTATCTCATCTCATCTTATCTTATTTTATCTCATCTCATCTTATTTTATTTTATCTTATCTCATCTTATTTTATCTCATCTTATCTTATTTTATTTCATCTCATCTTGGACACTGATTATTCATGATTCTGATGTTTTAATTCGGATCACATCCATGTTTCATCTCAGTCCAAAGCAGATTAAATATTTCACATTCGGTTCCACAGTTTTATCTTTTAACCTTATTTTTCCATCACTTCCTTCTAATTTCATAGATTTATCTTTAATAAATTTTACATTTAATAGATCTTCAGTAATCAGACCCACACATAGACTACGTCTTGGATAAACTGCAGGTGTGTTTGCTGGAACCTGTAAAATTCAGCTGCTGGAGGAACCTGGTGTCAAACCTGCAACCGAACAACCAGCGAGGCCACATATAGGATGTTCAGAACACCAGAACCAGACCAGACCAGACCAGAGGGACCGGACTAGACCTGAAACTGAACACAACCAGACTTTAAGAAACCACGATGACTTGTGGACCGAACCACAAATCAGACATCACTGGACCAGACGTGACGACATCGACCAAACACCGAACCACTGATGGACAGAAGAACCAGAACCAGAACCAGACCAGGGTGAATCAGACAAGACCAGAACCAGAACCAGACCAGGGTGAACCAGACAAGACCAGAACCAAAACCAGACCAGAGGGAACCAGACAAGACCAGAACCAAAACCGGATCATAAAAGAGCAAACCAGGAGACACCCACAGACCAAACCACAGTGACACACACACACACACACACACACACACACACACACACACACACACACACACACACACTATGAGGCAACAGATCGGTGATGGGACTGAAGCCATAACCTTCCCTCCCTACCCACAATCCCTCTGGGGACTGAACCCACCAGCTGCTGCTGCCGACGCCTTGACTGAGAGCCACACACACACACACTATGACACACACACACACACACACACACAGTAAGACACATGCACTATAACACACATTATGATACACACACCATGAGACACGCATAGATACACAGACAGACACTATGACACACACACACACACACACACACACACACACACACACACACACACACTAGGAGACACACACACTATGACACACACACACACACACACACACACACACACACACTAGGAGACACACACACTATGACACACACACACACTGTGACACACACACACACACTCGGAGACACACACTGAGTGTAAATGAGAGTGTGGCTGAGCGACATCAGGACGACGGAGGAGAGAGAACAGAACCATGGAGGCGTTTCCCGTTTGATTAGAGCAGATTTCTCTGTTGGATTGTAGTGATTATGGAGGGTGACAGAGCCAGGTGACACACACACACACACACACACACACACACGTGTTCACCGCGCTGTAAACACACACCACTGCAGGCGTGCTAATGTGAACACGCCACATGTGTTACACATCCCGTCTGCATCCAGCCGAGAGCCTCAGCAGGGACGAGTTCATGACGGAGGCCGACATCATCACACACCTGAGCCGACATCAGAGACCCAGGACCAATCAGAGGCAAGCAGGAAACACCTTTATGATGTCACAGAAGGTAACAGTGTGGCGCCATGACGACTCACTAACACTGTAAAAAAATCTGACATTTCACTGAATTTTCCTTTTTTATCTCAGATTTTTGAAACGTGAAAAATATCAATAAAATTATAAAACACACTGATAATACATGATATTAAATATATATATTACATTAGACACACGTCTGATTAAATTAAACTGTAATGTGAAATAACATCTATGATTTTTATGTAGTTTCATATAAAAACTTTATTAAAATATATTAAAATGTAAATATTATACTAGATATTATCTGAAATTAACAGTTTCCTATTGTAATTATAATCACAGGTATTTGTTCTTTACTACTGTTTTTAAAAAAAAGATAAACTTATCAACGTTAAAGGTGGAATTTATAAAAAGATCTGTCAAAAATACAAGATTTTAATGGAAAAATAACTAAAATAATAATAATAATAATAAAAGAACTACTAGTTCTACAGCAGTGTTTTGGGTTAGTTTTTTAACAAATGTTTTTGAACATAGTATTTCATAATAAAAGTCAACCAATGATAGCATTCTACTGCAGTACTGGAACAGAACATTTGTATTAAATTCTACCATATTTATATGTAGTTTAATTGTTTTTACACATGTAAACATATATATATATATATATATATATTAAATAATAATTAAATAAAAAATAATTTTTAATATTAAAAATAAAACAAAACAGTTTATGTAAAGTAAGACTGTTTTCATTACATTATCATTTAATTCTCAGATTGTTATTTTCTGATAGTATTTTTGGCGTCCCTGACTACCAGTTCTTCATTATAATTATAGACATTAACTAAAACTAAATGTTTTATTTTGATGATTTTTCCTGCTACACCTCCCAGCTCCAGTTAAACCGTCCATCCGCCCCGACCTCCTCCCTGCTCCGACCTGACGTCCCCATTGGCTGCTGCTATAACGACCAATAGTAACTGCAAACGCTCAAAAACCTTGGCAGACGTCTTAAAAACACACAAAGAGGGAATAAAACGTATAAAATCAGAAACACACACTGAGCAGAAATATTAAATATGTAAGTAAATACAGAAAAACACGCAGAGAACACGTTTCCATCTGACATGCTGGATTTATACTCTGCTGTTTGCACAAATGACATATGGGTCATTTATAGGAGGACGGTCTCTATGGAGACATGAGCAGACGGCAGAATGACAACTACAATCTGGATGTTTTCTAACGTATTCACTGTGTATGTTTATTCTCTAAACTGTTTGGTTTGGAGCTCCCGTCGCCTGTTTTTTCTGCAACCAAACTGCTCGTACGAGGTCTAAATAAAGAGCCGAACAACAGGATATATACAGTAAAGCCTCCTGAAGCACACGGCTAAACAAAGAGGCGACACGGCGGCAGGAAAAGATATTAAAGAATAAAACAAGAGAATGAAGCGTCTCGAGGAGAGAAAGAAGAGGAGGAAGAAGGAGAAAATCCCCCGTCGTCTCTGTGACAGTAAAACCATTAATCCACATGCTCACAACCTTATAATGAAATTATTCGACGGAATCCGCTTTCACTGTTCGGCTGAGTGTGTGTGTGTGTGTGTGTGTGTGTGTGTGCATGCCAGTGTGTGTGTGTGCAGCAGATTAATTTGGCGGGGGGTTTGGATTCGCTCTGAGTCTGGAGAGGAGACTCGCTTTTACATCTCAACCTCCCTGTTCAGCTCAGCGTCACTAACACACACACACACACACACACACACACACACACACACACACACATCAATAAATATGCGACCACGCTAACGTGCAGCAGGAGCAGCGAACAAAGCGGCAGAAGTGTGTTCATGCAGACCCGGTTCCTGGTAACGTCGGTAAAAACCAAGATTTCTGTGCATTTGTGAAAAATCAGCCGCGTACCCGAAAATACCGACAGGGTCAGTGATGAAAATTTATTTCATGATAAAAATAATTCAGAGTGAAAAAGGTCCTCAGCAGGATTCTGACTTCCTGCTTGATTGTTTTTGGAGCTGCAAGACTTAAGGAACAAGGTGTCCCCTCAACTGATGGCACGGACAGCGGGCCTCGTAACGGTAGGTTTACAAGACTGTGTGTGTGTGTGTGTGTGTGTGTGTGTGTGTGTGTGTGTGTGTGTGTGTGCAGCAGATTAATTTGGCGGGGGGGTTTGGATTCGCTCTGGAGTCTGGAGAGGAGACTCGCTTTTACATCTCAACCTCCCTGTTCAGCTCAGCGTCACTAACACACACACACACACACGCTGACACACACACGCTGACACACACGCTGACACACACGCGGGGACACACATCAATAAATATGCGATTACGCTCACATGCAGCGGAGCGGCGAACAAAGCGGCAGAAGGACGCTGATCTAATCGGATGCTCTCTTCATTGTTGCTGTTTGTTCAACAGTCTCGGCCTCCTTTCATCTCTCAGGACAAACATCCAGCCGCTGAAAACATCTCTGCTGCTTCATGCCGCTACGCTCCACACATGTCTGATGGAGACCAGGCCTCGGAGCCGGGTCTGGGTCTGGGTCTGGGTCTGGGTCTGGGTCTGGTTCCGTCCATACTGACTGGTAATAATGAATACGTCCTGTTGATCTGCTGACAGGAGGATCAGGGACAGAGTCGCTGCTTAAAGCTGCAATCATTGATTTTCTACTCAGAACTCTGAGTCGACACGACGACTGAAGGTTTCATCAGATGAGAACGTGACACCACAGGATCCTAAATCCTTCCAGCAGCTTCACGTCTCTGCCTGACCAGTCTACGTCCTTCCAGCTCAGGTTTGGGCTCCACCTCCTGACAGAAACATCTGATCTCTAGTCGACGCTCCACTTCCTGTCAACGTGCTGCTGGAGGCGGGTTTGATGAGAATCCATCAGGAAGAAATCACTAACAGAGCAGCAACTGGCAGCTCAGGTGTGAAGAAGAAGGAGAAGAAGAAGAAGAAGAAGAAGAAGAAGAAGAAGAAGAAGAAGAAGAAGAAGAGGAGGAGGACGACAGGAACCAGCTGATCAGATGTCTGACACTCAGTAAACAGCATCAGTGAACGTTCAGAAGTCCTGGTTCTGCTTCATTCCAACCTGCTGTTTTAGCTTTCATGGGTCTGTTGGCTAATTTGCCGTCTACACCTCCGTTGTCGAGTCTCAGAAAGTCAAGAGTCTGAACTTCCTGCAACCTTTAAAGAAACTCTGATTTTTCGTAAACACTTCTTCAGTCTGTGCAGAAGAACAGCTCATCGATCTGCTCCAGAGACCCACATCCAGGAGGCTCCCTGACGACCTGATGAGTTCATCCATCGGCTGTTTCTGGACCTCAGCAGCTGAATGTGACGAAGGATCACCTCATGGACTCTTTACGACCAAGACTGAACCAAACGCTACGTCTTCATACATCCATCCATCGTCTCTACACCGCTTAGTCCTTTGTAGGGCAGGAGACACCTGGACAGGTAACCAGCCTATCACAGGGCTACATAGAGACAGACACCAGGCTCACTCTCATTCACACCTACAGACAGTTTAGAATCATCAGTTAACCTCAGCATGTCTTTGGACTGTGAGAGGAAGCTGGAGAACCCGGTCAAAGCATGTAAACTCCACACAGGAGGATCCCAGGCGTCCTAACCGGGATCTTCTAGCGGTGAGGCGACGCTGCTGACCACCGAGCCACCGTGCAGCGCCGTCTCGGTACAAATATGTCCAAAAATCACTTGAAACTTATGTAGAAATCTCAGGAATCGGCAAAAATGATTAAATAATAGTTCAGAATGATACAAAATGTATCACAAGTGACTCAAAAATAGTCCAAAATGACTCAAAACTAATTTAAAACGACCAGAAAACTGTTCAAAGTGACTGAAATATGAGCAAAATAACTCAGAATTCTCCACAGTGGTTTGAAATTTGCAAAAAGATGATGTAAAATTTACCCGAAAAGACTCAAATATTGTCAAGAACAAAAAGACCTGAAAACCTCCAGGTGTCCACAGACACCAGGAATCCCAGCTGGAACTACGACCGATGTCCAAAAGGACTGATCTAAAACAACAACAAATGATTTAAAAATTGTTCAGAGCGACGAGAAATTTGTTGGAAATGATGAAGACGTGTCTAGAAGGACTCAGAAATCTTCCAAAAATGACGCACATTTAATGAAAATTACTTAAAATTTGTCTAAAATGACTCAAAAATTGTCCAGAACAGGAAAACTGCTGCTACAAAGGGCTGATGGCCGACTGGGAAACCTCCAGGTGTCCAATGATGAAGGAATCTCAGCTGTAGAACTACGACTGACGAACCCGCATGGATCCAAAATTAGTCTCAAATGACTCAAAAACTGTTCAGAAAGTCGAGAAATGTGTTGGAAATGACTCAAAACTCGTCTAAGGTTACTCAGAATTTGTCCAAACTGACACAAATATTTTCCAAAATGACAGAAAACTTGTTTAAAATGACTCAAAAACTGTCCGGACTGAAAAATATTTGTTTAAAATGACTTTAAGTTTGTTAAAAAATGACTCAGAACCTGTTTAAAAATTATAAAAATCTTACAACAAGGTTCCTGAACACCTACAGAACATCCAGGACCAGACTGGAGGCAGAAATGCATTTTATCATTATTATTATTATTATTATTATTATTATCATTATTATTATTATTATTATTATTGTTATTATTATTATTGATATTATTATTATTATTATTATTATTATTATTGATATTATTATTATTATTATTATTATTATTATTGATATTATTATTACTACTGACTGATTTAGACTTCAGTGTATTTAAAGTGTTCATCAGTCAAACGGTATTAATACTAAATAATAAATGAGTGATCAGGACGTCCTGGTTTATAACTTCTCCAGCTCGGTTTTGCCGTCTGTGACCTCGTTGTGTTTCCTGTCTCCACTTCCTGTCTTGGCTCCGCCTCCTCGCTGTGGTTCTGCTCCGGTCTGTTGAAATTCATCCCGTCTCTCAAGGTTGTTAACGTCTCAGAGCGCCGTCACGTCGGCCGCAGGTCGGAGGTCACCGCCGTCCCCCTCCTCCCCCCTCCTCCCCCTCCTCCCCCCGGACCGTTTGATTGACAGCAATCAGGACCCTCCCCCCTCCTCCTCCCTCCTCTCCCCTCTCCTCCCACCTCCACCTGTCAGGCTGATTGTCGACTATTTCCGCTGTCATTTTTAATTATACAAATCATATTCAGCCCCCCCTCCCCAAAAACTCCCATAATCCCCTGGTCCAGCTCCCAGCAGTCAGCAGGGCAGCGCCGCGCCGCCATTAGCATAAGAGCTGTTTGTTTAAGGCGCGTCCCGCCTATAAAATCAAACAATTAGAGATGCAGACAAGCCTCCGACTATCGACTGCATAAGTAATCAGCTGCTCCCGTCTTTCTCGGCGCTCACCTTCCGTCTTCACCTCCTCGCTCTCTGGACGCCGCCTTTATTGGCTCAGACCTCCTCCTCGCTCTCTCGCCCGCCGCTATTCCCTCCGCTAATGAACCTGCCGGACCTCACAGGAAGTGGGAGAGGGGGGTTGTGGGTAATCAGGATGCGAGGCTCGCCGCTCACCGCCGTGACCTTTAGTCTCGCCGCCGCCGGGTCACGGCGGCCTCTGGAGTCATCGGCTCATGCAGGCGGCTCCGACCTGCTCAGACTGCCGGCTTTGAATATGCAGCTCTGAAAGATTCATCTGGAGGCCGAGTCGAGAGGAGTCGACCAGCAGAACGACGGATGTTTGTAGGCAGTGATTCATCCTGAACGGACGGTCGGAGGCAGTGAAGACGCTGCTTTCTTCTTCTTTAACTCCACGTTTACAGGAGTTCTTCTGTAGTCTGCTGATTAAATAACACCGTATCTGTTCTTTATTTCATCTGACATGGAGACGTTCTCAGTTTTACGCCACACGTGACGCTTCAGCGTGAATCTATTGGCTAATCTTCTCTCCTCCCGTCCAGCAGGTGGCAGTAGAGCACCTGAGGCTGTTTGTTAACTCATAAAAACACACAGGAAGAAGCGTTTCAGTGAGTTAGGCTGCGTTTATTTTTCTTTTTACTTGAAGTTTTCACTACAGCCGTCCTCACAAAATCACAGCTGAACTAATTCTTTAAGATCAAAACTAAAAATACGTTTCAGTTTAGTTCCACGTTTTAAAAGTGCAGATTTTTGATGTGGATGTTTTTTATAGTTATAGCCTGTTTTTGTTTAACATTTAAATTATTATTGATTTCATGTATTTTACTAATTATTACCTGTAATTTAAAAACAGGGAAAATATAAATAAACTGACAGTTTAAAATATATTTTTAGCCTTTTTTCAATATTTAACACAGAATTTTCTTTCAAATTAAAAAAAATTCTGTAAAATAATGATATTTTTGTTGACTTAAACACAGATAAACTGTAATTTTACCATCAAATATTGTAAAAGAAGATTTCTGATGTCTACATTATTTATACAAACAAAAAACCCCCAGAAAATCTCTAAAATAATTCCTCCTTCGAGTCCATCTGACATGCAGAAGTTGTCATTTCTCTCCATCTTTAAACAGATGAACTGATCACTGAGGTTTTATAACGTGAAATAAAACATAAACAGTGTGGTTGGTCCCTGAACGCATCATGACAACGGAACATAAATAGTGTGGTTGGTCCCTGAATGCATCACGACAACAGAACATAAACAGTGTGGTTGGTCCCTGAACGCATCACGACAACAGAACATAAACAGTGTGGTTGGTCCCTGAATGCATCATGACACCAGGACATAAACAGTGTGGCTGGTCCCTGAACGCATCATGACAACAGAACATAAACAGTGTGGCTGGTCCCTGAACGCATCATGACAACAGAACATAAACAGTGTGGCTGGTCCCTGAACGCATCATGGCAACAGTCTGTTAATGCTGGACGACAAACCAACAACCGACCAGATGAATCTGAAGAAGCTGTTGTGTTCTGCAGGTTTCATCCGTGTGGTTTCTCCCTGCCCGGTCCCTCCTGATTCTCCTTCCTCTGATCTGATCTCTGTTTCCTGTCAGTGTTTGTTTCCCACAATCCACTGGGAGCGGCGGGTCCCGCTGTCACGTCTCCTCGTCTGATTTTTACCTGCGCTGACACTCATTGGCTGACAGCTTGATTGACGGGCTGACAGGAAGCGGTGTCGTGTCTGAGCGCCGTCGCTGTCGTCTTTAATTTCCCGCTCATCGCCGTGACAACAGGCAGCACCTTACATCTGTTTTACAGCCCGGGAGCGAAGCGGCAGGTGAGCAGCTGCAGGTGGAGGTGAGTCCTGTGTGTGGAGACGCTGACGACTGCAGCTCTGATCCGTTCTGATTCGTTCTGATTCGTTCTGAAGGCTGCATCACCGCATTCTGACTGAAAACACAGCCGGTAGTTTGAGACTGAAGCTGCAGAGGGCCGAGCTTCATCTTCCTTAAATGTTTTCATTTTCCTTTTTGTTTTCAATCTAAATAAAAGCCTGAGGACGAGACGAGACGACGTCCTGACAGACGACCAAACTGAAGCCTCAGACGAACAGATTAAACTGAGACCTTCTGTTCTGGTGACTCCTTCTATCCTTCCTTCTATCCTTCCTTCTATCCTTCCTTCAATCCTTCCTTCTATCCTTCCTTCTCCCTCCTCGTTTCCTCTCCTCCTTCCTCAGCAGCATCCTGTACGTCTAACAGGTGTATCCTCCTCCTCCTCCTCCTCCTCCTCCTCCTCTACCTGCCAGGTGAGGAGCTCTCTTTGTCTGACTCCGACAGGAAGCCTCTCGGTTCATCTCTCACCATTTCGTGTTCGAACACAGTTTCCTTTAATGAGGGTCCGTCTGTCGGCGACGCTTCATCTTCAAACAACACATGGTGCCTTTAAACAGCAGACTGCAGCTCAAACACTTGATCAGCAGCGACAGAACGACGAGGAAGACGACGAGGAAGAGGAGGAGGAGTCCATCCACAGCCTCAACTTTACTTTAGTTCTAAAGTCTTTAACCTGCTCGTCTCATAGAACTACAGTTAAATTAAACTGCAGAAGATTCATTACATCACTGATGATATTAACACATGTTTATATATATACATATGTATATATATATGTGTGTGTGTGTGAAAATACAGACTTTTTCAATTTAAAAAAATCCCAAACATACAGATTTAACAATTTATAAACTTCCTTCAGTTTTTTTTATTTTTGTACTTTTTAAAATTATTTTTATGAATATTTTTGGACATTTCTAGGAGATCTGGAGCATCTCTTCAGAATATTTAAGTTTTACGGTTTATTTATATATAAATTATAAATATGCAGTTTTATTAATTTGTAACCTTCCTTCCTTCCTTCCTTCCTTCCTTCCTTCATTTCTTTCCTTCTCTTCATCCTTCCTTCCTTTCTTTCTTCCTTCCTTCCTTCTCTTCTCCCTTCCTTCTTTCCTTCTTTCTCTTCTTCATTCCTTATCTTCATCCTTCCTTCCTTCCTTCCTTCCTTCCTTCCTTCCTTCTCTTCTTCCTTCCTTCATTTCTTCCTTCTTTCCTTCCTTCTGTTCATCCTTCCTTCCTATTTTTCTTCCTTCCTTCCTTATCTTTGTCCTTCCTTCTTTCCTTCCATCTTTTTTCCTTCCTTCTCTTACTTCCTTTCCTTCTTCCTTCTTTTCTTTCTTCCTTCCATTTTTCCATCCTTGTTTTCTTCCTTTCTTCAATCCTTCCTTCCTTTCTTCCTTCTTCCTTCCTTATCTTCATCCTTCCTTCCTTTCTTCCTTCCTTCCTTCTCTTCATCCTTCCTTCCTTCCTTCCTTTCTTCCTTCCTTCCGTCCATCCTTCCTTCCTTCCTTCCTTCTCTTACTTCCTTCCATCCTTCCTTCCATCCTTCCTTCCTTCCTTTGCTTTTCTTTTTTTTGTGTTTATAACTGATCTGATAACTGATAACTGATTGGTAAGTGATTGATAAGTGATCAGACCTTAGCTATTGATGATCCAGAGCCTTCCTCCTCCTCCTCCTCCTCCTCCTCCTCCTCCTCCTCCACAGCAGCAGCTTTACATTCTGTCTAATGACTCTCTCTTCATTAAGCCTTATCAACCTCTCTGGCCTAATCTCTCTGAAATTAGTGTCTGCTCTGCGCCACCTAAGTGACTGGCTGGCATTCATTAGCGCTGCGTTTTAGCCAAATCAATCACGCCGCGCCCCGTCCGCCACGCTTTCTTAAAATGTCATCCTCAAACTTCTCACAATCAATTAAGCGGGAGATTAATGAGGCCAATTTGCCGCCAACACGTCGGCCTTCTCCTCCGCCGAAAAGGCCGAGCGCACACGCAAACACACACGCGTGATGTAGGAACACAGGCGGTAGAACATGTACAGGCGACCCGACACACACACACACACACACACACACACACACACACACACACACACACACACACACTGAACCCGACTTCCTGAAGTGTGTTGGTCCTGATGGTTCAGCGACGAGCAGCCAGAACTGGAGGTTTGAAAGGACTCAGTCTCTCCAGGAGCAATGAAGACGTCTGAGGACATAAAAACCTGAACGCTGCTTTTATAAAATCTGAATTATTGTCTGAGCGGCTCTTAAAGCTGTGTTGGAATGAGAATTAATGTTTTCATCACTAATCTAAAAATCTCTCAAGACGCTCTTTAGTCGTATTTCTAAGCAAACTTTGAGGCAAACCTTTGAAATATTACAAAAATAAACATAATTAGACTCGTTTGGAGTGAATAAACTCACAGCCTCGTCTGGTCAGTAGGTGGCGCTGTGGGCAAAGGTAGCCGTAATAAACACAGTAGAAGAAGCTGGAAAGAAAACACCAAACAAGAACTAGAATCACAGCTTTTTACTAATTTAAACTTCACAATACTTCAAAGTGCAAATAAAAAGGAGTTTACTGGATATTTTATCAGCAACAACTTTTTAAATGTATTGTTGCACATTTTATTAATATTTGTCTGGATCTAAAATTTTATAAATATTTTTGGACATTTTTAGGAAATTTGGGATTATTTTTTCCAGAATATTTGAGTTCTATAATTAAATATATATCTTAAACTATAAATGACTTTTAAATGTAAAAAATCACAGATACACAGTTTTAGTAGTTTGTGACATTTTCAAAGATCTAATGTGTTTAAAAATCCAAAAAATATTGACAATAACATTTAAAATGTTCAAATGAAAACATACAAAAGACTTCAAACTAACTACAAAAGTTTAAAGACGAAAAAAGATAAAAACTAAAAATGATTTCAAGATTAATCTTGTCGTTGTAAACCACTGGTTAAATCCATATATTCATCCCTCCATCATCCATCCATCTATCTGTCTATCTATATTTATCCATCCATCTACATCCATATATTCTAATGCGATACTTTAAAGTGCACATAAAATATTGTTTTCTTATTTATACTTGTGGTTGATATTTTAATAATATACCAGCAAATGTCATTTTAAAAACATTTATTAAATATTTTTCCACATATTTTTTCACATTTTTCTTTTTGTGGTACTTTTTCTGAAGCTTTATGAAAACCTGTTGTTCTTTTACGTCTGTATTTGTGGGTTTTTGTATTATTATTATCTTTTATTTTCTTGGGGGATTTCACGGCTGTCCAGAAGATACCAGGCGGGAAATATCAAAAAATATCTGAAATATAAAAAATATGTCAAAAAATATGATAAAAAGTCTAAAATTTATCTGAAACTATAAAATATTTTGCATTTTAAAAAGTATCTAAAAATATTTTTCTAAATTAAATGAAAATATATAACATGTTTTTAAATATAACATTCATCAAAATTATTTTTTTAAAAATCAAAATATATAAATCACAATAACACATCCTTCTTTAAAGAATCTATTATATATATAAAAGTATACAACAATATAGAAAATGTGTAAAAAACACAAATTTCAAGCAGCTGTAAGCCACCGGTTAAATCTATAACTGTGTTGTTAAAGCGAGTTCTATCATCCACCGAGTCAAATCTGCATCTTAAAACCTGTCAGGTAAATTTAGAGGAGCAGGAAGTTCAGAGTTTCCCTTTGAGACGAGGCAGAAAATAAAGGTTCAGCTGAATCCACTGAGAGCAAGGAGAAACCAAACGGAGTGACTGGGAGCGGGAAATCCTGAAAACTAGTTTCTATATTTCAGCTGCTGTTTTAAAGCCTCACACACACACACACACACACACACACACACTCACACTCACACACACACTCACACACACACTCACACACACACACTCACACACACCCAGCCCTCGTCCTCCTGCTCAGGTGAAGCGGCTCCACGGTGTTCGTGTCGTTTCCAATCTCACATCTGCTTCAATCCGCCCCGGGATCTGCCCGGTACGGTTGTCATAGCGACTCCTCGGGGATTAGAACACGGCATTATGGGATGTCGGGGTGTCGGTGTTAACGCCCGATGCTCGGCGCAGCATGTTAACACTCACACATGACAACACGATGTGCAGAGCGGCGGAAGAGGAGAGGCGGTCGTCACGGCGACGCGCTCGGCTGTCGCTGGGATTAAAGCGGGACGGTAAAGAACAAGCGAAGCAGCATGGAGTCACAGACGGAAACAGCGCCCCCTGGCTGCAGGGACAGACTCGATGCTCAGTCTGGAATGATGAGCGGTTAAAGACTGAATCGTTAAAACACCCACTACCTTGGTTCCTGCAGTTTTATGGGCTCTTATTTTGAAATCTCAAACAGCGAGTGCGTAAATCAAACTTTGGTGAGAGCAACAGGCGTCCAGATATTTATCACTCACTACATGAAACAAGGAGAAACTGTCTTTAAACATCTAATAACACTGGTGGGAAGTGACAGTACAACCTGAGGTACTAAAACCTTCTGTACAGTTTGTCGTATTCGCCTGAAGAGACTCACACATTAAAATAACAGAGTTTAATGTACAACATCTCAGTATTCATCAGTAATGTTTCCTACTTAAATCCTATTTCTTCTCTATTCAGTAATTAATATAGTTTTATCTGATCTTAAAGACTTGATTGTGTTGTAAAGCCACAAAGTTAACACAGGGAGGAGGTCGGGGTGGATGACTGGCCAAACACTGCATAGAGGGGGGTCCACATGGATCAGAACCTCCATCACTGATCAGAGTTCTACCTTCAGACTATGAAGGTCTCCTTGAAGTCCATAGAGGGGGGTCCACATGGATCAGAACCTCATCAGTCCAGCAGATAGACACATGACATGTAGGAGGAACAACACACTGGAGTTCTGGTAGAACCTGGACCCAGATCAGTTTACATCCATCCAGGAGTCTCAGTCTGATAAAGACACCTGGTCTAGTTCATGTTCTCTAGAACCAGCTGTAGCATCAGTATTATGGGATGTAGTGTCTTTTTTTGTACTTTAAGTCCCCATCAACATGAAGACGAGCCCAGACCTAAACCCACCAATAGTCCATCAACCCGTGTATCGTCCACCAAGCAGTGTTCTGGGGGTCTGAAACGGTCCTTTCTGAACCTAGGTCCCAGAGTACAAAGATCTGAAAACACTGTTTACGTGTCACCGTTGTTACGCCCTGTCCTCTTACCTCATAGCTCCTCCTCTCCATAGATGCTCCAAACCCAGAGAACGACGACACCAATGTCTCCGTATAGTGCTGCGTATGTCCTGCTGATAGTTCACCTCATCGTCCGTCCAGACTAGAGTCCTACCAGCTCGTCCGCTCCTATTTGCCGCCGCCATGTTCTATGTTTACATCCTATACAGATTTCTTCATGCCTAAAGTTGGCGTCGTAGCGCCACCAACAGGCCTGGCATGTGTTTACATCGTTTTTATCAAGTGGATTCATGTGGACGGACACGTTTACTGGAACAGCTCCGTCGACGGA
Source organism: Dascyllus trimaculatus (assembly GCA_024666655.1). Taxonomy (NCBI): domain Eukaryota; kingdom Metazoa; phylum Chordata; class Actinopteri; family Pomacentridae; genus Dascyllus; species Dascyllus trimaculatus. The sequence goes on along the minus strand of CM045462.1, from coordinate 32,246,196 downwards.
GCCTTAGATCCTCTGTCTTTACAAGTCTTCCATTTCCTGTTGCTATAAAGCATCCCCACGTCATGATGCTGCCACCACCAACTGTGAGCATTAATATTATGGGATATGGTACCTTTTTTATCCTCTACCTTTACAAGCATTTTAGGATCCGTTGCTCAGAAGCATCCCGAGATCATGATGCTGCCACCACCGTGCTTCACATCATGATGAACAAGTTATAATGACAGGATGATTTTTACAGACATTTGATATTAGCATCATCTGATAGACAATGTCGTGTGTCTGCTGGACTGATGAAGTTCTGAGGCTCATTAAAGGATCTATGTGGACCCCCCTCCATGGACTTCAAGGGAAATATTCATAGTCTGAAGGTAGAACTCTGGTCGTTAATAAATTTACTGTAGATAGAGAACCAGCTGATCTGAGGAGGTTAAAGGGGACTTTTCTCAGACTCAGCTGATTCTATATAAACTGACCCTTCAGCTTGAACCTGCTGTTTGGTTCGTAATGAATTTTTCATATCTTCCAGTGACTTTTCTGTCAGGATCCTCGAATATGATAAAAGGATAAAAAAAAGTAGAAGGAGATTAGAAAAGTGTGGATTTCTGCTGGCTGGTGTCAGACATGATAATAATAATCAGGTGTAACGGAAGCAAACACTCAGATTAGATTTGTATGTTTGAAAGTGCACCAACAGCGAAACCGACACTCCTGCAGGTTTAGAGAACCATCTGAGGAACACACACACACACACACACACACACACTCTGCATATCCAATAACACACACCCACACACAGATTAGCAGCTCTATCAGTGGTGGAATCGCGTCAGCCCGGTTGTGATGTTAAAAGCTCAGCCTTTGGGCTGTATGTTAAACAGATAAGGAGTGGAGCATGCCAGGGATTAAAACTACAAGACACACACACTCTGCACACACACACCCGAGGGAGCGATAACCCAGTCATTATCATACTTTCATAATTCCATTTAATAATTCAGCTTAGCGCCGCGGCAGCTGGATGTTGAGGAATAATTGAAGCTGGCTGTGGTGAAAAATCTGAGGCTGAATTATGAGGAATCACTGCGCTAATAACGTAAAGGTACATTATGAGGAATAATTTAGCTTGTGAGCAGCTCAAAGGCAAATCAGAGGAAATAATTCAGATAATAAAATGGTGTAAAATCCTCATTCTGAGAGAAAAAAGCAGCTGACAGGATTTGGATGTCAGACTGTAATATTCTGGTTCACTAAGGAGGAATACCAGGAAACAGAATGGGAGAAACCACGACGCTGCAACCAGCACGAGAAAACAAACGCTACAGAAAGGAAAACGAGCAGAAATCTGTACTGTCCTCAGATCTTCATCAATCCTGAGGTGAGCAACAGTTTCACCTGAAGTTGGCGCCACCATGAACGCCAGTTCAGTGTCTAAATGAAGACTTTTTCAGGAGGTTCAGATCTTTAATGTCAGACTGTAATATTCTGGTTCACTAAGTAAGAATATGAAGAAACAGAAAAGGATTCATTAAAAACCTCTCTCAGAGAAACCACGACGCTGCAGACACCACGAGAAAACAGAAACGCTGAGCAGAAATCTGGACTGTCCTCAGATCTTCACTGATACTAAAGGGAGTCACAGTTTTACCTGAAGGTGGCGCCACAAGAAACACCAGTTCAGTATCTAAATAAAGACTTTTAAAAATCTTCTGTGTGATTTTTTTTTAGGAGGTTCAGATCTTTAATGTCAGACTGTAATATTCTGGTTCACTAAGTAGGAAAACAAAGAAACGGAAAAGGATTCATTAAAAACCTCTCTAGGAGAAACCACAACGTTGCAGACACCACGAGAAAACTGCTCAACTTTGTGAAGCTCAGATCAGCTGAACGCGTCAAGGTGCTGTTAGAAAACATGTGCAGCACTTATAACATGCATGTTACAGGAAAACATGTTAACATGACTGGATTTTTTATTATTATAACGTGTGAAACCTGAAAGAGCAGAATTTGTTCCCTCTGAGACGATAAATGAGACTCAACTTGACAAGTCTTTTAGTTTTCTTGTGAAATTCTGAATTATTTCAGTCGTTCTCTATAAATCATCTGATAGATCACGTATGTAAACATGACTCAGATTAAATTTAACTTGTCAAATAGTAAATGAAGTTGCTCCAATCAGATGTTCTTCAGTAGTTATGATTTATTCATGTTCACGAAGCTGTTTTAAAGACAGTCGTTCATTCAAAGCAACGTTTCTCTTTATTTTAAACTGCAGTTTTGTGTTTTGGACGTGACGCTTAAATCTGGAAAACAAATCTGAGTTTAAATTAGTCACAGTATAAAGATGATGCGGATGCAGATATTATGTCGACCCAACTCAGATTAACTCGTTAGTCCTGGAAGCATTGGTTCAACTAAGAGGTGAAGCCAACGAGGAAAACCTTCAGGGCTTTAGTTTGTTGAGTGACGTGAAGAGTTTTATTAGTTGATGCAGAAACATGGCAGTCAGAGGATTATCAAAGGTTTTCTTCTGGGGATCATGAATGTCTGGAACAGCTCCTTAGATATTTTATTTCAGATCCACTAGTTACCTCTTTACATAAGGGACACATGTTTCTGAGAGTGCTCCATGTGCTCATATATATATGTGTGTCTGTTTATTATGAAGTATGAAGATTTTTGATATGAAAGTCATTTTCTGGATTTTATAATACAGATTTAGTTTTTTAGATTTTGCACGCTGCATATTTTTATGCGTTATAGGTTTTCTACATGTTTGCACACTGTGTGTCTTCTATTCTGTATATTTATATGTTATATGTTTGCATTTTCTCGCTCCAGGTCTCCAGAATGTTTCGGCTTTTCTATAAATGGTTCATGTGCAGGAAATGTTCCGACACTCAGAGTCAGATCAGGGTTTTTGACTGTAGCTGAACAAACTGCACAAAGAAAACATGTAACACAAATCTACGAAGACTGGAGTCTATCCACCAGATGAAGAGTGTGTGTGTGTGTGTGTGTGTGTGTGTGTGTGTGTGTGTGTGTGTGTGTGTGTGTGTACAGTACAGTGATCCTGCATCATGCTGAGTGATGCAACGCTGCAACAATAACTGAAAATCATCCATCACAAAGCAAACGACTGAAAAATTCACCGCATCGTTTCCAGCCTCATTTCCAGAGACGGACCGGAACCAGTCAGAACCGGCGCCTCGGTGAGCTCCTACCTGTAAAATGTGGCTGCCCAGGTGAGGCTCGAAGATCTCAGAGGCGACGGCGCTCGGACTCCTCCTCCGCTGGGCGCCGATAGCTGAACATGGACGAGGAGAGAAAGCACAGGACAGGACAGAAGAAGACCGGTGAGACTCGGACACACTGATACGAGCAAAGCTGCACACACACACACACACACACACACACACACACACACACACACACACAGACTCACGGTTATACAGCCTGGCGTGACAAACACACACATGGCACAAGACAAGAGGAACCAGTGAGGTCAGCTTGGAACGGTTAGCGGTTAGCATGGTTAGCTGCACACAAGTCAAGTGGGGCATCCTGCATGTAGCATGAGGAGCTAACAATGCTAACAGAGAAGAAACAGCATCTGAGGTTAACATTATCACACATTAAACACATCGTCATGCAGAAACATGAGAATATAAACACCTAAAATCTGATCTGCTCCAGTTTGACGTCAAAGTTAGGACGAAGGTTTGACATCAGACCTTCTTCTAAAAGCTTCAGACAGTAAAACTCAACACTTTTCATGCAGCATTGGTCACATAGACAAATATACCGGCTAAATATCAGCCTGTACATTTTCACCAATGTGTGGATGTAACATATGTATATGAATAAATAAATATCTAAAATGGTGGCTTTGTTGGGGCGATTGGTTTTATCTTCTTGCTAGTTTAACCATCGCAGTCCAAAGTTTGAAAGGCACGTTCACAGTTTAAAATATATCAAAATGACACAATTTCTCAGGTGGAAAATGAGTCCTGCTGACAGAAGACGTCTCTGAGACCTCTCTACTCCATGCTGTTCTGAAGGACTTTATAAATGCAGATGTAACCGGTAAAACTCTGCATGAGCCTACAAGCAGCAGCTTCCTTAAACGTCTCCAGACTTCGTTGAAGCTCTCCTGGTTCTCAGAGTGTCCACCTCGTTTAGTTTGTGCATCAGTGAGACACCAACATGCAGGAGGACGTCGTGGCTGCAGAACCACACCCGTCTGCTGCCGACATGATCCACCAAACGTCTGAGAGACTCAAACTTTTCAGAGACGCCGTCAGCAGCTGCAGACGACTGGATGTAAAGAGCGAATCTCTGTTTAGCGCCTCTCCATCGTTTTATTATTCTCTCCTTTCCATCCATCACCGCTGATCTCTGGAGATGCAGAGAGACGCTGAGATGCAGACAGACAGAAATGGTTTATGCTCTGTAAAATTTCACCCCGAGGCCAGAAGCGAGTCTGCAGAGAGGAGCAGCGAGTGTGGATGTGCAGAGGAGAACCTGCCCTCCGGTTAAACGTCTCTCTGCAGCCAAACAAGACAAAGACCAGACGGAACCAGGAGCCAGGAGAGAATCTGAGCGGTGAAACTCATCGACGACCGCGGACTCAACAGGCTGACGCTGCTCTAAAAACACTCCTCAGATTCTGCATTATTACCTGTAAATGTTTGGAGGAACCACAGCTAAACCTGGGCCTGGCACATCGACGGGAAGCTTTTCAGGATCTGTGACACCAGATATCTATTTCTGTTGTCTGTCATCAGTCTGAGGAGCTAAAAACACTGAGAAAATCTGCCAGCAAGGATCCAGAAATTACACATCAGGAAGTGTTGAAATCATAAATTAGATTTAGATGCAGATTTGAATGTAGCTCAATGTGAAGAGAAACCAGAACACTGTTTGTTTAGACGTCGACGTGCGTTAAAAATGTTGTGTCTCTAAAATCACTGATCAGGTTGATGGAAATATTTCAGCCACAGAAAGGACGATCCTTCAAATTTTGCCACAATATGAGGCAAATTTAAAAGATTATCAACGGTTTGCACCTAAAAACAAGTCAGTTCCTACGTCAGAACCGACTCGCCCATTCAGCAATACAGGCAAGGAGCCGTGGCCTCCAGGGGGCGCCACGAAATCAGGAAAATAATTCAGCTTCAATATAATTATATTAAAAGTAGTTATTACTATTAACTCTTAAACTGGAAAAGCTCACATTGATTCAGATGTAAAGCAACGCCCCATTAACACACTGTCACCCATTAAGTTGGAATAATGTGGTTTTAGACAGGTTCCTCTTTTAATCCTATTTATACACATCAGGATCACTTTGACCAGGTCCAGTGTTTACATGCTGAGTCCAGGGCTGTGTCGTCCTTCAGTAAGTCCATATTTTCAGAACTGGCTGCATAATTTTCAACCAAAGTTGCCACAGAAGTTCCCGAGGCCACATCCTTGTCCGACCCAACTGGCAATACACCAAAGAGTGCTTCCACCCCGACAGGATGGACACAAACAAGCCAACGTTGCTCATTTCCTTGGAATATCGAGTATAGAGTGTGGTCTGTAAAATCCTCAAGAGGAGGGTCATTTGAGGCCACAAAAGTCTCCAGGACGAACTACCAGTTGAGATGATCGGCGACTGTTTAATCTGAAATCAGAAAATACCAAGGAGCTGCTTCATCGCTAGTGGAGAAGACATGGAAGAATATTTTATTCCACCTTCAACAGTGTGTATATCTACTAAACAATGCTATTGATTTCTTTTGTCAGTGTAGGTAAATCACCAATGGAGGGGGGCCATGTAAAATCTGGTCTAGGGTGTCTCATTGGGTAGGACTGGCTCTGTCCTACAGGATCTCCTGGATCATCCTAGAGGATCGAGGGGTTCAAGTCATCTCCTTTCATATCCCAGAAGAACAAACCGACATCGTGCATCTGAAGGTTACGTCATTAAAACTGTACGAACAGATGACGACTCACAGAGACGAAGCCACCAACAGAGTTTAAAAACCACCAACAGAGTTTAAAAACCACCAACAGAGTTTAAAAACCACCAACAGGTTCCTCTGACAGAACTAAAGACTAGAACGTCCTCAGTAATAATCAGCCGCTGCCAACATTAACAGGACTTCATGATAACGACGTATAAAACTCTCCTTGACTCAAAAATGCCTTTAAATATGAAGCAAACTGAATTTATTTCTAACTAAATGATCTGCTAATGAAATGTTTCTGCCTCAAAACACGTCTGTGAAAATTCTCAGTCATCCAGGTCGTCTTCAACCGTAGAACGAGACGTCGTCTAGAAACTCAAACGAGTCCAGATGCTACGACTGAAACTAGAGGATTCTACCTTAAAACAGCCGAAACAATAAAGAACAGTTGTACATGTCCCACAAACTAAACTGAGTTTATTTCTAACTAAATGTGCTTTGATTAAATGTTTATAAAGAATGATGTTAAAATACTAAAGTGGATCAGAAAAACAGACAGATGGGATATTAACTAGGGTTATGTTATATATATAAAGTATAGATATGTACTGATGTTGGCTGTTGGTATGTTATATATATAAAGTATAGATATGTACTGATGTTGGCTGTTGGTATGTTGTATATTTAGTGTATATATGTACTGATGTTGGCTGTTGGTATGTTGTATATTTAGTGTATATATGTAGTGATGTTGGCTGTTGGTATGTTGTATATTTAGTGTATATATATGTAGTGATGTTGGCTGTTGGTATGTTATATATTTAGTGTATATATATGTAGTGATGTTGGCTGTTGGTATGTTGTATATTTAGTGTATATATATGTAGTGATGTTGGCTGTTGGTATGTTGTATATTTAGTGTATATATGTAGTGATGTTGGCTGTTGGTATGTTATATATTTAGTGTATATATGTAGTGATGTTGGCTGTTGGTATGTTGTATATTTAGTGTATATATGTAGTGATGTTGGCTGTTGGTATGTTGTATATTTAGTGTATATATGTAGTGATGTTGGCTGTTGGTATGTTGTATATTTAGTGTATATATGTAGTGATGTTGGCTGTTGGTATGTTGTATATTTAGTGTATATATATGTAGTGATGTTGGCTGTTGGTATGTTGTATATTTAGTGTATATATGTAGTGATGTTGGCTGTTGGTATGTTGTATATTTAGTGTATATATGTAGTGATGTTGGCTGTTGGTATGTTGTATATTTAGTGTATATATGTAGTGATGTTGGCTGTTGGTATGTTGTATATTTAGTGTATATATGTAGTGATGTTGGCTGTTGGTATGTTGTATATTTAGTGTATATATATGTAGTGATGTTGGCTGTTGGTATGTTGTATATTTAGTGTATATATGTAGTGATGTTGGCTGTTGGTATGTTATATATTTAGTGTATATATGTAGTGATGTTGGCTGTTGGTATGTTATATATTTAGTGTATATATGTAGTGATGTTGGCTGTTGGTATGTTGTATATTTAGTGTATATATGTAGTGATGTTGGCTGTTGGTATGTTATATATTTAGTGTATATATGTAGTGATGTTGGCTGTTGGTATGTTGTATATTTAGTATATATATGTAGTGATGTTGGCTGTTGGTATGTTATATATTTAGTGTATATATGTAGTGATGTTGGCTGTTGGTATG
>CM045462.1:32156018-32233518 GCA_024666655.1 Dascyllus trimaculatus | reverse complement strand
ATCAGACTGAGACTCCTGGATGGATGTAAACTGATCTGGGTCCAGGTTCTACCAGAACTCCAGTGTGTTGTTCCTCCTACATGTCATGAGTCTATCTGCTGGACTGATGAGGTTCTGATCCATGTGGACCCCCCTCTATGGACTTCAAGGAGGACCAGGAGGTTCTGGGGTCTCTGTAGAACAGTAGAAACATGAGTAAAGTGGGTTTTAACTGGATCTCTGGGTGTTTTACTGCCATCAGCTCTGAGTCATCAGCAGAGCAGACATTTGTTTTAATCAGCGTCTTCTTCGAGGAGCCTTTTAACTTTTCATGACCTTTTCCTGATTAATATTCCAGAACCTCCGTCTTCATTCCACCCTCAAACTTTAAGCGTCGACTCGACCTCAGACAGGACGGCCTCCATAGTGTCCTTCAACATCATCACACATCAGCAGTCACTGGTTGGTTCACCAGAGCTGCTTCTCCTGTTTGGTCTCTTCAGGTCCACCTGAACCTCTGTGTTCTCAGGAGACGGAAAAGTCGCTGCTCATTGGTCGGTGAGTTTGGACGGGTTTCTGAGCTTTTATTTTGACAGTCTGTGCACATTTCAAGTCATTCTAAACTATTCTAACTCATCCTGGACCATCTGGATCAAGTTCTTTTGGACAACTCACGAGTTCTTAGACCATTTTGGGGACGTTTTTCTAATTCTGAAGAAGTTTTGAGTCAGTCTGATTCCCTTTTCAGCAATGTCGAACACATTTTGAGTAATTTTGATGTTTTTTTCTCATTTTGTTCATGTTTCAAGTCATTTTAAACAATTCTAACTCATCCTGGACCATCTGGATCAAGTTCTTTTGATCAATTCATCAGTCCTTTGGCCATGTTTTATATTTTGGACACCTTTTTGTTGTTTTAGATAAATTGTCTTTTTTTCTTTTGGACCATTTTTTAAAACTACTTGTCCCATTTCATGCCAGTTCTAAGTCATCCTAAGCAACTCTAACTCATCTTGGAGCATCTGGATGAAGTTCTTTGAGTCCTTTGACCGAGTTTTGAGACTTTCTGAACGAGTTTTTCTAATTTTGGATCATTTTTGAGTCATTTTCTGGGACGTTGAAGTTTTTTGCTGTTGAAATCCTTATTTAGTAAATCAAAAGACATTTAAAATACTGTATAATGAGTCCGATTAACTCGGACCGTCGCTGTTTAAACTCATCACTGGTTCTGTTCCTGCTCAGCACCGACGTGTTCACAGTGAAGAAGAAGAGACTGGATTCATTCAAACAAAGCTCCAGAAGAGACGCAGCATTTCCTCAAATAAACAACAACTGCCGCCTATAAAACCCAGAAACCTCTCAAGTCTCCATCCAGATTAAAATCTAAAAGGTTCCATTAAGTCTGACTGTGAATCCTGAGCAGGAAGAAACAAACCCTCGGCGCTGCTGCAGTAATTCAGCCGAACATCGAGCTGTCATTTTCCTCTCGTGTTGAATAATTCTGCAGTTACTGTTGGATGATCAGGATCAGAGTCTGAGAGTCTCTCAGCTGCTGTTTACTCATAAAATCATCTGTGAACTCGAGAACCTGAGAGGAAACACAGCATCTACTGCCTGGTTCCAGTGGGGCGAATACTTCCTGCTTACTGCCTCTTAAATGTGAAGATTTACAGCTTTTCTTATACGACGTTAAACTGAACGTGAAGACGCCTCTGTCAGATATGTGACATTAAAGTGGGCATTTTTCAGAATTTCTACATACTAAAGAGGAAAAAATACAGTCAGATGAAACAATAATGATAGTTTCAGTCAAATGGAGATCTGGTTTCAGTTAAATGACTAACAGTCTGGTCAATTAAACGCCAGGAAAATGTATTAAAAAGACCAAAAAACTAAAATAATGGCAGCATCATGACGTGAAGCACGGTGGTGGCAGCATCATGATGTGAAGCACGGTGGTGGCAGCATCATGATGTGAAGCACGGTGGTGGCAGCATCATGATGTGAAGCACGGTGGTGGCAGCATCATGACGTGAAGCACGGTGGTGGCAGCATCATGACGTGAAGCACGGTGGTGGCAGCATCATGATGAAGCATGGTGGTGGCAGCATCATGACGTGAAGCACGGTGGTGGCATGGTGGCAGCATCATGATGTGAAGCATGGTGGTGGCATCATCATGATGTGAAGCACGGTGGTGGCAGCATCATGATGTGAAGCATGGTGGTGGCAGCATCATGATGTGAAGCATGGTGGTGGCAGCATCTGTGCGAAGCACGGTGGTGGCAGCATCATGATGTGAAGCATGGTGGTGGCAGCATCATGATGTGAAGCACGGTGGTGGCAGCATCATGATGTGAAGCACGGTGGCAGCATCATGATGTGAAGCACGGTGGTGGCAGCATCATGATGTGAAGCACGGTGGTGGCAGCATCATGATGTGAAGCACGGTGGTGGTTTTAAGGTTTAATATTAGGTTTTAGTTTAATGTAGATCATTTTAGGAATTTTACATTTTGGTATTTCTGTTATTTTTAAGCTGAGAACTTTATCGGTGTTAATTTATCAAGGATTCATATTACGGTATTTTTTGCAGGCATTTTAAACATTTATCTTAGTATTCTTATTGAAAATGGACATATTCAGCTTCGTTTCTCATCTTAACTGTTATTAAAGGTATTTTCGCACATTTAAAACATACATTCTAAATTAATATTCACTTTTTGTTTTTGACGTGTAGCTCAGATGTCGGGCTGCTATTAAAATGTATTTTATTGATTGATTCAGATTCATAGTTCAGTTGATTAAATATGAATATTTCTGAATATTTCTGGTTTCTTTCCTCCTCTTTGACAGTAAACTGAAGATCTGTGGACTAAACCAGACGTTTTAGGAAATTCTTCTCACCATTTAAAGACATTTTAGAGCAAACAGCTGATCGATTCATCAGATCATAAAGTAAATAATAACCTCGAGGCCTCAGCGAGTCGCCTCCAGACGTCCCATCGAGGAGTTCTGCTGTGTTCTTCACTGCTTTCATAATAATCCTCTTTTTACTGAATCAACCTGATGAATGTGTGTGTGTGTGTGTGTGTGTGTGTGTGTGTGTGTGTGTGTGTGTGTGTGTGTGCGTCCTCTCGGCTGAGTGCCAGCTGGTGTGTGTCGAGTCAAGGACAGTGAGGACACACACCGAGAGCAGCAACACAACACAATGACAACGAGGAAGAAGGAGGAGGATGAGGAGGAGAGTGGGTGGAGGGATGGAGAGATGAAGAGATGAAGAGATGAAGAGATGAAGGGATGTAGAGATGAAGAGATGAAGGGATGTAGAGATGAAGAGATGAAGAGATGAAGAGATGAAGAGATGAAGAGATGAAGGGATGAAGAGATGAAGAGATGAAGGGATGTAGAGATGAAGAGATGAAGGGATGAAGAGATGAAGAGATGAAGAGATGTAGAGATGAAGGGATGAAGAGATGAAGGGATGAAGAGATGGAGGGATGAAGAGATGAAGAGATGAAGGGATGAAGAGATGAAGAGATGAAGAGATGAAGGGATGAAGAGATCAAGAGATGAAGAGATGAAGAGATGAAGGGATGAAGAGATGAAGAGATGAAGGGATGAAGAGATGAAGAGATGAAGGGATGAAGAGATGAAGAGATGAAGAGATGAAGAGATGAAGAGATGAAGGGATGAAGGGATGAAGAGATGTAGAGATGTAGAGATGAAGAGATGAAGGGATGAAGGGATGAAGAGATGAAGAGATGAAGAGATGAAGGGATGAAGAGATGAAGAGATGAAGGGATGAAGAGATGAAGAGATGAAGGGATGAAGAGATGAAGAGATGAAGGGATGACGAGATGAAGAGATGAAGAGATGAAGAGATGAAGAGATGAAGAGATGAAGAGATGAAGGGATGTAGAGATGAAGAGATGAAGAGATGAAGAGATGAAGGGATGGAGGGATGAAGAGATGAAGAGATGAAGGGATGAAGACATGAAGAGATGAAGGGATGGAGGGATGAAGAGATGAAGAGATGAAGGGATGTAGAGATGAAGAGATGAAGAGATGAAGAGATGAAGGGATGAAGAGATGAAGAGATGAAGAGATGAAGGGATGAAGAGATGAAGAGATGAAGAGATGAAGGGATGTAGAGATGAAGAGATGAAGAGATGAAGAGATGAAGAGATGAAGGGATGTAGAGATGAAGAGATGAAGAGATGAAGGGATGAAGAGATGAAGAGATGAAGAGATGAAGAGATGAAGGGATGGAGGGATGAAGAGATGAAGAGATGAAGGGATGAAGAGATGAAGAGATGAAGGGATGGAGGGATGAAGAGATGAAGAGATGAAGGGATGAAGGGATGTAGAGATGAAGAGATGAAGAGATGAAGGGATGTAGAGATGAAGAGATGAAGAGATGAAGGGATGGAGGGATGAAGGGATGGAGGGATGAAGAGATGAAGAGATGAAGAGATGAAGGGATGGAGGGATGAAGAGATGAAGAGATGAAGGGATGAAGAGATGAAGAGATGAAGGGATGGAGGGATGAAGAGATGAAGAGATGAAGGGATGAAGGGATGGAGGGATGAAGAGATGAAGAGATGAAGAGATGAAGAGATGAAGGGATGGAGGGATGAAGAGATGAAGAGATGAAGAGATGAAGAGATGAAGAGATGAAGAGATGAAGAGATGAAGGGATGGAGGGATGAAGAGCTCTGGAATGTCTCTGAGGTTCAACAGGTTCATTAATGTTTCGTCTTTTCATGGTTTCAGTCGTTGGGATCAGTGATCTGACAAAAAGGGAAATTCTATAAAATAATAAATCATGTTTAATTTCAGTTTAAAAGCATGAACAGAGACTCCCCATGTCAACATGTCAAAGTAAAAGCAGCATCCTAAAAGGAAAACATGTCCCAAGAAACCTCAGAATGACAGAAACACTGAACATGTTTAATATGTTTCTAGAACATCGTCCATCTTTTAATGAACCAAAACTCCTTTATCTGATATTTACATCTAATTTAGATTTTAGTATGAATATATAACATGTTATATATTTATACTATATATTTTATTGACATTTAATATATAAGTATTTATTAGTATATTTTACTACATATTAACTATATTTAATACTGCATGTATTTAATATATCATACTAAACTGTAATTGAAGCATTTAATTTATTAAATAAAAATGATGTTTGTTAAATGATGATCAACATGATATTTGCACAAATAATTTAAAGAAGAGATTAATCAGGACTTTAATCTGTGATGAGAATAACCAATGATAACCATAAATCAATAATTAAATCTCCACTGCAGCAGTAAAAACAGTCGGCTGATGATTTATTGTGAAACTCTGACAGGAACCTCCTCCTGACTCTACGTCTGTATTTCACTGAAGTCTCAGTGCAGGTCTGACCTTCATCACAGAGGAGCGTCACAGTCTGTAAATAAAGAACCTGGAACATCTTCTACTCCAGTCTGAAGCTAAGAGATGCTCCACGGAGCCTCTGGGTTCAGTCGGAGCTTCAGATGCTGTGGTTGAACCCAGGAGGACGACCTGAGAACCTCCAGGGTGAACCTGAGCTAAGGAGGACATGAAGGATGGAGATCAGGAGCTGGTGAAGTGTCAAAGCCCAAACTGTGGTCATTAACAGTTTCATTTACAGACACCATAACTCTGATGCAGCTTCTGGTTTTACAGCTCTGCCTCCTAAAGCGTCTGCAGGTCTGTGGTCTCCTCAGCCGTCCTGGTTCTACAGAGCATCAGGGCTCCTCTAGTCCGACCGTCTAACTCAACATTAACTCTGATGCACGTCATGAGAAGTGGACCTGGTTGAAGCCGGACAGAAACCCTCCAGGTGGGTTCAGGACTGAGGTCAGGCAGCATGTTGAAGCTACAGCTACAGAATCACTCAGACACAACATTAAAACCACCTCAGCTACCAGTCATTCTAACAAGCAGAGAGCATCATGGGAGTTTAACCAGCAACGGGCACCATGACAAAGACTAATGTGGAGGTTAATGACCTCCAATCAGAGCTACTGGCTTTAAGTTATGAATGACTCAGTAGAACCACAGACGATGGACTGGTCCTTGATTCTCCTTGATTTGAACATTATGGTCCTTGATTCTCCTTAAAAGAAGCACATGAACTACTGGAAGCCTGGAATTTAACCATAAGAACAAATAAGTACCTATTTATCTCTATCTGTCTCCTTTTATCTCTATCAGTCTATCTCTATTTATTTATCTCTATCAATCTCTATCTGTCTCTATGTATCTCTATCTCTGTTGATTTCTATCTATTTCCATTTATCTCTGTCTCTATCTATTTATCTCTATCTAGCCACATTTATCTCTGTTTTGTTTACTTATCTCTATCTCTATCCGTTTATCTCTATATATCTCTATTTATCTCTCTCTAGTTCCATTCATCTCGGTTTATCTCTATCTATGGCTATCTATCTCTGTCTCTGTTTATCTCATTTTATGTCTACCTACCTCTATTTATCTCTATTAATCTCTTTCTATCTCTATTTGTTTATTTATCTCTATCTTTCTTGAAGAACTACTGAACTGATGAATTGATCATTAAATTGTTGACACCTGATCAATCAGTGGCTGCAGCTGTAGGTTTTAGTCTGTCGGTTTTTGACGGCATTTAAAACTTTATTTTTGTGTTTCCTGATCAGATTTGAGCCAGTTATTGATCACTGGACCTTGACTACTGACATTATCTATTATCATTATCTATTATTGATCAGTCTGATCAGTATTTCTGTTTCTAATCCCACGGTGACTCCTTCAGACGTTAAAGGTTCAAATATTCACCCTGAATAATATTTTCTTAAAGAACTTACTCAAACTGATCGATTATCTAAACTTTGATGATTCATTTATTGGTTCACAACTGATTGATTGATTAATTGATTAATCATTAGAAACCTACCAGCTTCAGTTTGACGCCTCCAACAGCAGCAGTCGTCCATGAATCCCTTTTTACTGAAGTTTAACTGGACCATCGTGATGTGTTTGTATGGTTGGTTCCTACTCAGACCGACTAATCGATTATCAGAACAGCTGCTGATCAATCTGATTGACGAATTGATTATTGGTTCAAACTCTGAAGATTCTCTGTTTGAGTCAGTTTCTGCTGTCAGTCCTCTGAGCTCTACGGCTTCTCTGGTGTCTGAATTTGTCAGAGTACATGATTTCAACACACACACACATAGAAACACACACACACACACACACACACATAGAAACACACACACACACACACACACACACACACACACATAGAAACACACACACACACACACACACACACACAGCAGGGTTCAGTGAGGCAGGAAAGTATTGGCACTGAGGGAATACAAGGAGCAGACAGTAATTAGGAACCAGCCTACTGTACCACAGACACACACATGGAAACACACACACACACACACATAACCACACACACACACACACACACACACACACACACACACAGTGTAATTAGGTAAGGGCCCTGATGCCCCAGTGGTGAACTGAACAAGCCCCAGAATACCCTCAGTGGGAGCAGCTGAACACTATAATACGTGGGAAAGAGGCGTGAACACACACACACACACACACACACACACACACACACACACGGTAACACACACACACACAACACACACGTTAATTAAGTGGCGGCCTGCGGTGGAGGAACACGGCGCTGGATGGTCTCGGTGGGAGTGTCGGTGGACCAGCAGCCGTCAGGATTAACACCAGTCGACCTGCTGAACGTCACCAAAACGACCTGCTGTTGCTTTCAGCATCAATCCAGGTTTAAACCCCAAAACATCTCAGGAACACAGAATAGACACGAGTTAAAGGGAACACCGACCTGAAGCCTGTCACACAGATGTTGGGACGTCACAAACTTAACTTTACCTTCACCACGACACTTCATTTTATCTCACATTCACCTCCCAGGAACTCACAGAGGAAGTACAAGTTAAAGGAAACCATCCTAAAGGGTCTCAGCAGGGTGTTGGACCACTAGTCATCACCTCATGGTTTAAACTCACCAAGAATCCCACAGAGACACGCACACAAGCAACAAACTCAAAGGAAAACCAACCTAAAGGGTCTTAGTAGGGTGTTGGGGGTTTATTCAACACCTCACCTCTACATTTCTCATTATTTCATGGTTAAATTCACCAAAAACATCACAGAAACTTATAGACAGCTGACAAACCGAGATAAAACCAACCCAAAGGGTCTCAGCAAGCTGTTGGACCAACACTAGTCATCTCTTCATGGTTTAAATTTACCAAAAACCTTCCAGGAACACACAAATGGAGCAGAAGTTAAAGGAAAGCCAACCTGAGGGGTCTCAGTGAGGTGTTGGACCACCAGTACCCATCTCTTCATGGTTTAAACTCACCCAAAGATCCCACAGAAACTATAGACGACTGACAAACTGAGGGAAAACCAACCTGAAGGGTCATCCTCACGGCTACAGCTGGAGCCACGAGGATGTCCTGGATGACTGAGTCTTCACTGACAACCCTTCAGGGGTCTCATGAAGGAGTTGGGGCATCATATCTGCTGAAGAAACTCTACAGGAGCATCACTCTTCAAAGAGACGCTCCATCATTCAGAGTTCTGATGCTGGATCACCTGTCTGGCTATAATCAAACCCAACATTCAACATTTGTTCTTTTATAAATCAAAGTCCCTCTGTGGTCTTAAAGACGAACAAACTTTAATGATCCTGACAGAACTTCTAGACTCTGGTCCTCTGATGGACGAGCAGAGCGACTGCTTTAACTAACTCTGTAGAACAAACGTGAACATCCATGAACATCCATGTGACTGGTGTCCAGGTGTCCAGGAGACGTCAGGCCTGTCCAGCTCATGTTTTACCTTCATCTTCCACCATTTCATCAGTAGAATGAGTGGACTCAACCTCGGCTAACAGACCTGGTGTTCCAGTTCTATTCTCAGGTCTTATCATTTCACCGACGACTAAAACCTCTTCTAGGAGAACCAACCAGTCCTCCACGCTCTGACGAGTCCTTCATCCTGTTAGCAGAGCTTCATTAAATGTACAGCTGCAATTTAAACAATCTAATCTACTGGTCTAGATGAACTATTGAAGTCTGGGAAGGTCCTCAGTCCTCCAGGTCAGGGTTGGACTGGACCCGGACTTGGTTGAGTTCATTGAAGACGTCTTCATACGAAACGTCTCCAATGAACTCAACCAAGTCCAGACATTAGGATTGAACCCACGAGGATTCAAAACATTACTTTCATGACTAATAAAGTTGAATCAACTTAATCTTGTGTGTAACTGAAACTAAACTTCTGCTTTAGTTGATTTAAAAGTGAGTTTAAGTTGAGGGAACTTCATGAAACTGACTCTTTCTACTTTGCCTCCTTAAAAACATGACTCCTCCGTTTCAGTAATGACCTAGGTAACATGGAAAAATGTTTTTATGAGTGATCAACTCAACAACTTGTGTTTATGCTTCACATCATAAATAACTAAGAACACCTCTGGCTGTAGAGGAGAAGCTGGTTCCTGTAAACTGATTCATCAGAAGTTGTCTGACCTCAGAAAGATCGACTCTTCCTGTTTGGTCCAGACGTCATTTTTTACAGTGTAAAGAATCAAGCAGACTAATTAGATCGAGGACTGATGAGGAACATTAGACGCTTCATAGAGCCTGAGATCAGACGCTTCAACGTGTTCATTAGAGCAACAGTCACATGATGGTTGGTGAAGGTTTAAATACTGAGTTCAGGATTTTTCCTTCATCTTCTGCTGAAGTTCAAACTAAAAAGTTTTATTTCAGTTCATTCTGAAGCCACCTGGTTCATAACTTCACCTCCTCCTCCTCCTCCTCCTCCTCCTCCTCCTCCCTGCTAGCCTTACTTCAGTCCGTTCTGAACCTGACTGGTCCACACCTCCTCCTCCTCTTCCTCTTCCTCTTCCTCTTCCTCCTCCTACATCCTCCTCCTCCTCCTCCTCCTCCTCTTCCTCTTCCTCTTCCATCCTCCATCCTCCATCCTCCATCCTCCTCCTCCTCCTCCTCCTCCTCCTCCTCCTCCTCCCTGCTAGCCTTACTTCAGTCTGTTCTAAACCTGAATGGTCCACACCTCCATCCTCCTCCTCCCCCTCCTCCTCCTCCTCCTCCTCCTCCTCCTCCTCCTCCTCCTCCTCCTCCTCCTCCTCCTCCTCCCTGCTAGCCTTACTTCAGTCCGTTCTGAGGCTGTCGGCCTGTCGGGATGCTCCCAGCCGACGGCCTGCCGCTGAGCCGGCTGCTAATGCGCTGTTCATTTGTCTGGACTGTAACAGGAGACGCGGTGAAGCTGCAGGAGTTTAGAGTGAAGCTGTTAGTCATTAATTTAACAGACTCGGAGGTGACGAGGCCACATGTCTCCATTATTCTCCGTCACTCTGCCGCCTCACACAATAACACCGACCGACGTGGATCCTCAGAGAGCCTCACAGCCTCAGCAGGTTTATTATAGTTATTAATACTATCAATAGAACCTCAGCAGCTCATCTGGATATAGACACACACACATATATATATATATATTTATTAATAATAATAATAATAATAATAATAATAAGGACAGATACAGTCCTCTGAGGGGTTTATTATATTTGGTCTGAAAGTCAGATAAAGATGAAAAAAGTCCAATGAGAATCATTTCTGTTTGTCCTCAACCCAAACATTTTCAGAGAACATTCCCATTTAAGAGTCTTCAGTCAGAAGTTAGACTGTTTAACACCAGTGACTCCAACTGAATATTGATTATCAACTGAGAACTAACTGATTAATCATTGCAGCTCTGTTAGTTTGGACCTGATGACTGAAACCTTTGTAAACTAAATATTAA
This sequence comes from Dascyllus trimaculatus, assembly GCA_024666655.1. Taxonomy (NCBI): domain Eukaryota; kingdom Metazoa; phylum Chordata; class Actinopteri; family Pomacentridae; genus Dascyllus; species Dascyllus trimaculatus. The sequence continues at coordinate 32,222,639 of CM045462.1, read as the reverse complement.
ACCTGAGCGTGGCTCTGAATGAAGCTTCATAGAGTCCCTGAACCAGCAGCTCCATCACCGGCCACTAGACCCTCCACAAGTCTGAGGGTCCTGGGTTGAATCCAGACGGACCGGTCTGCAGTAAAGCAGAACCCTCTCTGTTAACATGGACGTAAACCGGACTGAGGCCTTCCGTCATGATCCACAAGAAACAGCAGCCATCGTTTCTCACCTGGTTTTACCTCCGATTACAGCCGTAACCGTAGAAACGAATCCACCGAGGGAACGGCCGAGGAAACCAACGAGGAAACCACAGAGGAAACCACCAAGGAAACCAACGAGGAAACCACCGAGGAAACCACCAAGGAAACCACCAAGGAAACCACTGAGAAAACCACCAAGGAAACCACCGAGGAAACCACAGAGGAAACCACCAAGGAAACCACAGAGGAAACCAACGAGGAAACCACCAAGGAAACCAACGAGGAAACTCTGTCTACACCACCATGGTTCCTACAGTACACTACGCTGCTGTGGGTCTGGACTGGAACCTGGACATGGACTCAGGTTCACGGGTCACCACCAAGAAGAACCAGCTGCTCTGCCTGAAGCTGTGATGATGTTCAGCAGGAAAAGCTCCTCCTGGATTCTCTCGTTCTTCACTTCATTCGACTCCGTTTGTCAGATCGCCGTTTCGACCTTCTCAGTGTTTCTCCTGGGAAACGGGCCAAGTCTGGAATGACTCCTGGCACCCGTCCTCCTCCCTCTAACCTCCGTCCTCCCCTCCATCCTCCTCCATCCTCCTCCATCCTCCTCTATCCTCCTCTATCCTCCTCTATTCTCCTCCTTCCCTCTATCCTCCTCTATCTTCCATCCTTCCTTCCTTCCTTTCCTTCTTTCCTCTCTCCTCCATGTCTTCTTCCTCATCCATAACTCCTCTTATTTCTTCTGAATCCTCACCTCTTTCCTTCCAGTTCTCCTTTCTGTCTTTTAGATTTATGTCCTCTTTTATTTCCTCCTCTGTCCGTCCCTCCTTTCCTTTCTTCTTCCTATTCTTCCTTATTATCTCTCTTATTGTCTTCCCATCTCTCCCTCTCTGACTCTGTTCCCCTCTTTATTGTCTCCGTCTGTACTTTCCTTTACTTCATCTCCAGCTTTCAGTGCTGAACCCTCTGAACCTGAAACTATTCTGTTTAAAGAATCACCACAGTGACTCCATTTATCAGCCACAAACTGTAGGAACAGAGAGAATAGCTAGATTTTCTACTTTCTAAGAGTCCTTGAACTGCTCATCTGTGGCGTGTCGTTCTGTCGGAGACTTTAATCATTAAATCACCATAGATTCACCAACAAGAAGCAGCTTTAACAAACAGGAGCCTGTAAAGACTAAGAGCTCTGAGCTTCTGGACACAGCAGATAAAAACTACGACTGGGCGGTGAGCAGCAGTCATGTGACCAACATCCAGAGTCATGTGACCAACATTCAGTCACGTGACCAACATCCAGAGTCATGTGACCAACATCCAGAGTCATGTGACCAACATCCAGAGTCATGTGACCAACAGTCAGAGTCATGTGACCAACATCCAGAGTCATGTGACCAACATTCAGAGTCATGTGACCAACATCCAGAGTCATGTGACCAGCATCCAGAGTCACGTGACCAACATCCAGAGTCATGTGACCAACATCCAGAGTCATGTGACCAACATCCAGAGTCATGTGACCAACATCCAGAGTCATGTGACCAACATCCAGAGTCATGTGACCAACATCCAGAGTCATGTGACCAACATCCAGAGTCATGTGACCAACATCCAGAGTCATGTGACCAACATCCAGAGTCATGTGACCAACATCCAGAGTCATGTGACTAACATTCAGAGTCATGTGACCAACACCTAGAGTCATGTGACCAACATCCAGAGTCATGTGACCAACATTCAGAGTCATGTGACCAACATCCAGAGTCATGTGACCAACATCCAGAGTCATGTGACCAACATCCAGAGTCATGTGACCAACATCCAGAGTCATGTGACCAACATTCAGAGTCATGTGACCAACATCCAGAGTCATGTGACCAACATTCAGAGTCATGTGACCAACATCCAGAGTCAAGTGACCAACATCCAGAGTCATGTGACCAACATCCAGAGTCATGTGACCAGCATCCAGAGTCATGTGACCAACATCCAGAGTCATGTGACCAACATCCAGAGTCATGTGACCAACATTCAGAGTCATGTGACCAACATCCAGAGTCATGTGACCAACATCCAGAGTCATGTGACCAACATCCAGAGTCATGTGACCAACATCCAGAGTCATGTGACCAACATTCAGAGTCACGTGACCAACATCCAGAGTCATGTGACCAGCATCCAGAGGCTTCCAGCTGAACTGCAGGCAGTGTTTACGAGGAGACAGCAGGAGGCGAGGACAGGAGTTTAAAAGTAAACATTCACTTTGTCCTAAAAGAGACGATCAGATAAATTCAGGATCTTGGCATCCTTCATCCTACATCCTACTTCCTACACTGTCTTCATCTCTCTGTTCATGATCCTCCTCTTCCTCCCTCCATCCTTCCTCAGCTCCTTCCTTCCACTCTCTCCACCTTCTCCCTCCTCCATCCTCCTCCTTCTCTCCATCCTCCTCCTCCTCCTTCTCTCCTCCCTCTTCCTCCTCCTTCGTCCTCCATCACCTCCCCAGTCCAACAGTAAAAGCCGTCCTGGCATCGACTCCTCTCCGCTATAAAAGTTGTGACATTGAGGCGTCTGGAACTATTTTAGTCGTGGGCCTTCAGCTTCCTGGAAGCGAGAGGAATCAGCAGCAGCCAGAATGTGTCCGTCCTGCCAGAACTATTTATACCTTTTAATTCATCAGATGAAGGAAAGGAGCCATAAATAATCCCTGGGCTCCTCACCGAGAACGGCCTCCAGGATGACAGCCAAAGTTAAAGAATCCAACGTGTGGATTTAGAGTTCAGATGTTCTCAGATGAACCTGACAGCAGGAGGTTCATCAGGAGCATGAAGGCGATCAGTCACATGATCAGTCTCTTATGTTTGGTCTGAGGTGTTTCCATGGAACAACTGACCATGTTTCAGCATCACGACAGGTTTATAGAAGTAAAGTCATAAACAAAGACCTCAGGGCCTCTTGATGAACAGTGTTCTAGTCTGAAGAAGGTCTCTGGTGAGAAGAAGTTCACAGATTAAACACCAGAATGAGCCAATAATGAAAAGAGCTTTGTGTTCGTACCATAAATACGGTTTAACTCTTGTCCTTGGTTTTTCTCTGTTATCAGTAAATTAAAGGTACGAGGAGAAGGTCTCTGTGAAACGTTCTGGGGCTCGTCCAGGATCACAAATGTTCTCCTCCCACGTTGTCAGAAGAACCTTGTCTGGACCAGCTCATCAGAGGACTCGTGGCCTATTAGTCTGTCTCTGAGGAGACTTCACCGTTTAATCTGAAGTTAGGTTCAGTGTCAGATGAGCAGCTCAATAACTGGAGCAGAGCTGGAGACCAGTAGAAAACCATCTGCAGGTTTCAGGGTTCAGAGTTTAACAAACAGTTTCTTATCCAGCCGTCTGAGGTTGACCTCTTCTCACAACTGGAACGCATTAATTACTTCTAGTGGTTCTTTAATGACTTGTTATAAATGTGTGCATTTAGTGGAATTAAAAACAGCGTTTTCATATTTTACTTTCTAAAAGTCGCTGCTGTTGTCTGGAAATGTAAATCCTCCTCTGAGGAAGACGTCTGCTGGTGATGCTGGGGAACCTCCATCATTTATGGAGTAAAGGAGCTCAGAAACATGGAGGTGATGGAGGTGATGGAGGTGATGGAGGTGATGGAGGTGATGATCCTGGTTATCACAGGAGTCATATTGTCTGTTTCCCATCATGTCTGGGGGCTCGTCCAGGATCACAAACCTGCCACTAAAATCTCCTGGTGGTTTCAGTCACATGAGGATGTTTGGACTAGTTGTAGTTTCTCTTTCAAGAACCTCCAGCTAGTCCAGATGCTACGACTGAAACCACGAGGACAACCATGACCTGGAGGACTGAGGACCTCCACAGACCTGCTGCTAACACAAACCGACCTCATCAGGACGGTTTGCAGGAGACCTTCCAGGGTCTGGTCTCATCCTGAAACCTCACTTACTGGTACTTTAATGGACAAAGCTGCTGTTTATCTTTGTAGTATCTAAATTTTAACTCGCTCTGCTGCTGATGTTGTAGCTGACAGATGTACCGACTTCTTCAGACTTCTAGGGTCAAAGGGTTTAATCCAGGACATCACATGTAAACATCAGTCTGAAAGGACATCTGTTCTCTTAGTACCTCTAGACTTTACAAACTGCTGCAGGTTTTCTTTATTCTCTGGTCTCAGAGCTTCGACTTCCACTCTGCAGTTTTCTGTGGACCAACAGAACAAACTCAGATTGTTCTCCAGCTCCTGAACAGCAGCAGCAGACAGAGCATTAGTTTCCTGTTCCTCCACAAACACTGCAGGCTGCTGCTGTTGTGCTGCAGTTAATGAAGTGTGTGTTTGTGGATCAGATAAGGACGGACTGAGATAAGGACTGCAGCGACTCTCTGCAGACTCTCTGCTGCCTCACACTCCACACAGCTGCACGTCGGCTCTTTACCGGATGAAACAGGACGGAAACAAACGGCAACGAACGTCAACAAATGCCAAACAGCAACAAACAGTGGCAAACGGCAACAAATGGTGACAAATGGCAGATTAATCAACAGGAAGTAAAATGAATGTTTAGTCAGCTGATCGGAGCAGACTGTTTACAGGTGAAGCTCAGCTCTAAGTCCATCCAGATTATTGAGAAAAGTTCAGCAGAGTTCCTTTAATGTTGTTAACAGAATATTTATTCAGTACCAAGAATGTTTCTCTTAAAGGTAGAATAAAGTTCTCTAACAACTTCTACAAACTTACGTTCCTCATGTTGAAACAAACTCATCTATGCAGCATCTACATCCAGAACAGTCTGTGCTACACCAGTATCTAAATATATATAAACACTAACAGTTCTCAGAGCTGAAGAAGCCTCTTGGATGAGAGCTGAAACGTCTTTGAGAAACTCCAGCTAGTCCAGATGCAACGACTGAAACCATGAGGACAACCGTGACCTGGAGGACTGAGGATCTTCAGACACCTCAGTGAGAGTCCAGGTCTGAAGACAACCAGACCTCAGAGACCATCAGCCTCCGTTCCTCTGAGGATCTGATCTGCTGCCTCTGTGAAAACCTGCCCTGTGAAACCTCCACTGTGATGCTCAGCGGTAAAAACAGCATCGTGTTGAGGATCAGAGGTAGAAGTGGACCCTGGATGGAGGCTGATGTTCAGCTTCCCTCCTCTGACCTCAACCAGCTGCTGACGAGGAGCTGCTATGAGCTGAGAGCTCTTCAGAGCCGAGTGGACGTTTAACCTCCTCTCAGCCTCCACTGTCATCAGAAGCTCATCATCAGCATCGAGAGGAAGCAGCAGGAGGAGGAGAAGCTCTGAGTCTGGACCAGAACAAGCCACAAACACAGAGACGAAGCAGCTTCTGGTCCAAACAGCTTCAGTCCAGACTCCTGCTGAGGATCCCTGTTACATGGACTAAATGTCCAGCTGTGCTCCTCTCCTGGCCCTCTGGGTGTCGCACGGTCAGAGGTTTACCTTTGAGGCTGAACAGTCTGAGGAGAACATCTCATCAGAAGTTCAGATGTGATGAGGTGAATCTCTGAAGTCAAGCTTCAGTTCAGTGGACCAGATCTAAAACGTGATGAAGCGTTCAACATGATTCTATCAGCGGCTTCACTAAAGGAAGTTATAAACCCTCTGATAGGACAGGATCAGACGTTCTGCCTGATGAACATCCTGAAGTGAAGGTTTGTTCTTGAGTTGTCTCAGGATGTCCAGGTCTGCTAACCTGTCAGCACAGGTGAGGTCTAAACGTCACTATCTTCAGGTTCCACCTTAAAAACCTCTGTTCAGTGAGAATCTGACCAGGTGTTACCTCGCAGCTAACTAACCAATAGCAGTCCAGCTCTGTGTAGCCCCGCCCCCTCACTGCCTCCAGGTGAACCAATCAGAATGAGCCACTGCCTCTCAGTCCTCCAGGTTTATTTACTTTCTCCAGCTGATTCTGCTGAACTCTAAAATGTCTGAACTAAACTCACCAGATGTTCTGATGTCAGAGTGAACTCAAGAGTCTTCAAGCACTGAACACCCAGTGGATTACTGCTGGTCCCCACAACTATAGGAGGATCCTCACTGTTAGCATGTTGTGCAGCTAATGTGGCTAACAATATCATTAGTCACACCTATAGGAGAGTCCTTAGTTAGCATGTTTTGCTGCTTATGTGGCTAACATTAGCTTAAAATACAACTATAGGAGAATCCATCATGCTAGCATGTTGTGCAGCTAATGTGGCTAACATTATTATTAGCCACAACTATAAGAGAATCATTGAAGTTAGCATGTTGTGCAGCTAATGTGGCTAACATTAGCATAAAATCAGACTATAGGTGAATCCATCATGCTACCATGTTGTGCAGCTAATATGGCTAACATTAGCATTAGCCACAGCTATAGGAGGATCTTTAGCGTTAGCATGTTGTGCAGCTAATGCTGCTAAGATTAGCATTAGCCACAACTATAGTAGAGTCCTTAGTGTTAGCATGTTGTGCATCTGATGTGGCTAATGTTAGAATTTGTCATAACTGTAGGTGAATACTTAGTGCTAGCGTGCCATGCAGCTAATGTGGCTAACACTAGCTTTGATAGTCTGTCCACTGGTTTAATAATCATCAACTTAATATTTTGTATAGTTTAAACTCAATTTAGTTGTTTTTCTTTTTAAGGTTTAACGTTTCAAATAAACAACTGCCATTAAAAATAAAAAGCTAATCAGAAATATTTTCTCGTTGAATAAATTCATTTCTTCAAAGCTAATTTATGAACAAAAACATACACAAAACCCAAAACTACTGAAGGAAATATTATTTGAACTTACTTTCATAAATAACACTTAAAAAATCCTTTTAAATAACATGAAAATACTCATTGGAATAATTTCATTAATGAGAAATCACCTAAGAACGTGTGTTTATGCTGCCAGTAACTAAATAAACTAAAATACATCTGATTAGAGGACAGGTGATTCCTCTAACTAGCTGGTTAAACATCATTTCATTAGAGTCGTCTGAACTCACAGATTGGTGCAACCTGTCTCTGTTAGTTCCTCTTCCTCTGACTCTTCATCGTGTAAACCTGCAGTCTGATCCTTTAATGCTGACTGCTGAGATTCTGGTCTTTCTCCTTGAATGTGATCCTCCTCTAATTCTGAGGCTCCACTTGAACACACTGCTCCACTCATTAGACACATCACTGTAGTGTTAATGAATTTAAACGTTAGAAATATAAATTCATTTGCTAATAGATGTTTAAATGGTGTAACAAATTAGTGGATGCTTATTAATAATTAACTAATTAAATATTGGTGGAGCTGGAACGGCTCCGAGCCACGTTCCCTCTCTGATGCTGGAGCTGTGTTTTACAGTCCTTCTCCTTCTCCTCCCGTCTCCTTCATATCCCAGAGCAAAGCAATCACCTGCAGACCCTCCTGCTTAACCGGCTTCATGCTACACTCCTCTGTGCAGGTGGCGGCGTGTGACGTTGACTAATGCGACGCTGGTTCAGACATGTTGGCCTTAATCGATTAGCGCCGCAGCTCTGCAGCCACAGAGCTCCGACACGCTCACACGGCCGCCATGAAATCAGGGAAATGGAGAGAAAAGACTCTGGAAATAGAAGAGGAACAGAAAAAATACAGAGAGGAGAAAGTGAACAGGCAGAGAGCAGCAGGACAGGTGGGGCTGCAGCGCCGCCGTCTGATTGGCTGAGATCTGCCGCCTGCATCAGACAGAAGCCAAAGAAGTAAAACCGTCCTTCAGCACAACAACCGTCTGATCTTCTACCAGAGGACCACAGAGGAACTACGATGCATCGACAGCGAGCCCAGAACACCCTCAGCGACCGTTAATGATTCATCACCGAGCTACACAGTGCTGACATCACTTCCTGTCAGTGTTCACAGCAGATAGATCACTTCCTGCTTCCATGCGTTGTCTCCAGTCTTAGCATCTGTATTCACTGAGTGCTATTATTACTGTTGATTACAACACGACGGGAACGATACGCCGAACTCTGACAGCAGCTTTAAAAAACACCACTAGACACTGTAAAATATGAAACTGTTGAAACACGACAGGAAGCGAGTCGCAGAACTGAACAGGAAACCCTACAAAGATCAACACCAGCAACATAAAACCACCTAATGAGACACAGCGTGGCCGAAAGACACGAGGAACAACCGAAATGAGACACAAAGGAGTTTTAAAACCATAAAAACCAGAGACAGAAAAATGAGACTAAAGCAGACAAAACCGCCCCAACGAGACGCGAAGATATGAACGAGACACGAAACAGAAACAAAACACGAGACAGTATCAAACAGAACCCATCATATCCTACTGGAGGGTCTGGAATCAACCACACAGTATCTGAACATGAAAACTGTAAAACACTGTATAACTACTATATAAATACTGTTAAATACCGTATAAGAATATGATAAAAGTACTCTAAAATATTGCAATATACTGGTAAATACTGTAAAAATACCGTGTGAACACTGTTAAATACTGGTAAATACTATAAAGTACTGTAAAATATGTAAACAACAGCTCCTACTGTCATGATAAAGATGAATGTGTTCCAGTGAATGAATGTGATCAGAACATTTCCCATCAGTCTGTGCATCAGGTTGTTGCTTCCTGGTGTTATTGGATATTTCATCATCAGATCTTGTAGTAAACGTCCTCTAGCTCCAATAACAGCCACCAGGACCTTAGAAGGACTCAAGTCTAAGTCCTCAGGTTTGACTACTCCGGTCTGACCATAGACATATACACGTAGACGTTGACTGCTGCTGCCGATTGGAGCCGACGTGCCTACGTGGCGGCCATCTTGGTACAGTGCCACTCGCCCCTACAGTGCATTACGTCTATAGAGGAATGACATGTCTGCACTATAAAAGTGATCATAAATCCATCAGTTGTCAACATATATTGTTTGTTACAAACGTCAGACATGGAGGACGGACAGGCAGACATAAATAGAACAAAAGCATCCAAGCATCCTGTGTCAAAGCTACATGTGTGACATTTTTAACAAACCAAACCGTTTGGAAATCGGTTGAAAATTCTATTTTAAGATTGTGGAGTACCTCTTACCTCCATAGACTTACATTCACTCCCCCCTCTGCTAGCCCTGTACCAAGATGGCGGAGCTTTAGGCACGTCCCTCCACAGTCAATGCAGCGTCTACGTATATATGTCTATGGGTCTGACTCCTCAGGTCTGACTCCTCAGGTTCGACTCCTCAGGTCTGACTACTCTGGTTTGACTCCTCAGGTCTGACTGCTGGTGTCCGCGGCGGCTGGATGTGAGCAGAGCACCAGATGGTCCCACCAGGGAGCTTCATTAAGAGGCGCCGGTGAGGAGGCGTCATTAACAACCGTGGAGCTGAAGCAGAACGACGTTAATGAAGCCACGAGTCGAGACGAGGCAGAGGATTCATCTGGAATCCTTCTGTCCCCTGAACGCCTCGTCACAAACCAAAGAATCAACACTACAGGAACCAAATACCAACCTTCAGTCTACACCTTTAAACAGTGCAGACTAGGAGCAGCACAGGAGGAGGAAACACCAGCACTAGTAGCCTTCAGTCAGAGTCAGCAGTTTCATAAATCGGAATCATAAACCACCACACCTGGTTTATGACTAGTCATTAGAAGGTTTCCCTCAGAGGTACCCCTGTCTGTAGATGGTCCTGGTGTCTTCTGGACCTGGTTCTGACCAACCTCCTACCAACATGCTGATAGGAGCCTTAAAGTTTACCCAGAATGCACTTGTTAAAGTTTCCTCTGGTGGATGATCAGAAACCAGAAACACATCCAGGAAACACTGATGGTTTCTAGGACTCTATAGACATTACACTGTTCACACCAGGAGACATCCCATAATACTGATGAGACATCCCATAATACTGATGAGACATCCCATAATACTGATGCTACAGCTGGTTGGAGCCTCCATCAGAACACTGAGCAGTAAAGAAACAAACAAACGCATTAATCTGAAGCCCACAAATTATGTTCAAAAACAATAAAATCTGCTTGAACCATCGCTGAGAGTGTGTGTGTGTGTGTGTGTGTGTGTGTGTGTGTGTGGGTGGGTGTGTGTGTGTGTGTGTGTGTGTGTGTGTGTGATAAGCTATCTGGTACAGTAGAACTATGATGTATGGTTCTCATCCCCACACTGAGACACTGCACTGATAGGAAACACACACAGACACACACTGGTTCACTACTGATGTAGAGGCCTGATAGCTGAGCAATAAACTCCAACACACACACACACACACACACACACACACGTCGTACTAACTGTGTGTGTGTTTGTACAGAGAGAACAAAAAGGGAAGTTTAACTTCAAACAGGAGCCTTGATGTTGATATCATTTAATAACATCAGGTCCTACACACACACACACTCTCATTAGTCCAACAGAGTGCTATCGGTGTGTGTGTGTGTGTGTGTGTGTGTGTGTGTGTGTGTTCAGCAGCAGCAGAATCTGTAACTGATGAGAACATTCATCTTCTGACCTGCATCAAACCACAGAACCAGAATCTGAGATCCAGTTTTCACCCTGAGACGTGTCACAGTGTGTCGTTGTTGTTGTTGTTGTTGTTGTTGTTGTTGTTGTTGTCATTGTTGTGTTGTTGTTGTTGTTGTTGTTGTTGTTGTTGTGTGTGTTTGTGTGTGTGATGCGTCTGAGTGATGCAACTCTGTGACTAAAGTGAGAAATGCTGTGTTGGTGTTCTGGTTCCTTCAGACTGAGTGGATCTGATGTTTCTGGTGTCACTCGGTCGCCTCCATGTTCTCCTCTAGAACCTGACCTGCTGTGGACCCTTCATCTGAAGCATCAGAAGTCTCCGACTGCTGATGGAACCATTAGCTCTGCTGCGAATAAATGTTCTGAAAGCTTCTCATCTCCACAGACGGATCAACACTTAGATCAAGCTTCACCTGGAACGTTGAGCTACTGACCTTCCAAGTCCTGAAAGTTCCCACAGAACCTGAAGGCACCACAAAAGCCTGATTTACTATTAACCCCCTGAACCTCAAACCCCTCTGGTGGGTTTATAGAAGTGTTCTATCTACAGAAAGAACCAGAGCTGGAAACCACGACACTAAAACATGGTCCTTGAACGCATCATTCAGCCCAGAAGATGAACCGAACCTGAGCTACGAGTGGCTTCATCAGGATCAGTTTATTCTATGGAAGATGGAACGAGTTATATAGCTGCAGTACGACGAGACGGAACGACCAAACAGAGACACGAAGCAACATCAGTGAAACACAGAACCAAGAACATGAGACACAACATGATGAAAAGGACACGAAGCAAATTAAACAAGGATATGAGACGAAAAATAAAACAACACAAAACAACAAATGAGTTTATAGAGGCTCAGGATGAGAAGGAGGAGAGAAGGGAAGGAGACGAGAAGGAAAGGAGACGAGAAGGAGGAGAGAAGGGAAGAAAATAGAAGGAAAGGAGATGAGAAGGAAAGGAGACGAGAAGGAGGAGAGAAGGGAAGGAAACAGAAGGAAAGGAGATGAGAAGGAAAGGAGACGAGAAGGAGGAGAGAAGGGAAGGAAACAGAAGGAAAGGAGATGAGAAGGAAAGGAGACGAGAAGGGAAGAAAATAGAAGGAAAGGAGATGAGAAGGAAAGGAGATGAGAAGCAAAGAAAGTAGAAGGAAAGGAGATGAGGAGGAGATGAGGAGGAGATGAGGAGGAGTAGTTCAACACCTTTACAGTGTGGATTTAATGCGACAAACAAGACACAGAACAACTGAAACGAAGACGATGAGAAACAAAATGAGAAAAACAGAAACAACAGAAACAACAAACGAGTCTGTCGAGGCTCAATAAGACGTCAACAGAGAAATATCTTCATGACGACATGAGTGAGGCCAGAGACGACTCAGACAAGATGCCAACATACAGAGATGTATGATATGATACAGAATGAGAAAAACACGACCACAAAGACGGCGAAGACCAGAGAAACGACACCAACAAGACATGAACCTCAGCTGGAGACAGAAACATGTTCAGAGCCTGAATAAACCCCGACCAGCTGTTTGAACCAGGAAGTAAATGGAACAGAAAACTCCTCCTTAAAGTCTGAAGACTGAAGTCAGAACTGAGACCCCAGGAGTCGACTGGAGGTCAGTAAAGGTCAGCAGAAGACTCTGTTCGTAGAAGTGTTCAGTCTCTGAGGGACGATGTGATCAGATGACGACCACGTCCTCAGGTTAGCTCGTCCTCCAGTCAGCAGAGGAAAGTTCTCTGATCAACAACCTCATCAAAGTCAGTTCAGCGCCGGCTTTTTTTCCTTCCTCCTTAAAAAATATTAAAAAATCAATTAGTGAGCGAGCAGATCAAACGCTGTGAGTGACAGGCAGCCGGCGACAAATTAATCAGCGTCCTGAGGGACAGATGGCTTCAAAATGAACTCTCTGCTCAGAGCCTCAAAGACACGAAGACGAAGACGACGACGACGGCACAGCGCTAGTAGTAATAATAATAAGATAAGACACAAGAAGACAACAACAAGGAAACAACAGCTGCACCAGCATCAGCAGAGAAGGAGAGAAGGAAAGGAGACAAGAAGGAAAAGAGACGAGAAAGATAGGAGGCAGAAAGGAAAGGAGATGAGAAGAAAAATGGATGGAAAGGAAAGGAGGCAAGAAGGAGAGAAAAATAGAAGGAAACGAGATGAGAAAAAGGCGAGAAGGAAAGGAGATGAGGAGGAAGGAGATGAGGAGGAAGGAGGTGAAAGGAGAAGCAGGAAGTTCTGAACAAGTAAAGGCATGAGGAGGTGAAGGGAGAACCACAACCCAGGATAGAGATGAAGAAGGATGGAGGAGGCAGAGTGAGTTTATTTCCAGTCATGTTCATGCTAATTAGCTTGGCGCTAGCTGTGGCTGGGAAAACGCACAGACATGCTAATGAGAGATAGCGCCAACTAGCACTGCTCAGCTAAGAATTAATGTGGGAAGGGTTAGCAGCCATTTGTTTTACTGCCTCCAAACAGTGAATTAAAGACTGAATAAAAAGTCAAATCATCATTAGATGGATTTCTGAAGCCAGAATTGGATTTTAATGACTATTTAAAGTTAAATAATTGGACAGATTCCATCTGTTAAGTGCTCTAACTGAGTCAGTCACCTTCTAATTCTCAGTTAAATCTGTTTTATTACGTTCACACATAAACTACAACAACCTCAATTAGACGTTAAATGAATCCAGCAGTAGACGACTCCACGAACCAAACCTTCAGATGAGATAAAACAAAAAGACAAAACGGAACGTCTGGTTTCTCCTCATCGTCTCCACAAACTATCAAACCATTCCCTAAGAGACAGTGGTGGAGCAACGGTTCAGTCTCTGGGCTTCACATCATGATGCTGCCACCACCGTGCTTCACTTCATGATGCTGCCACCACCGTGCTTCACGTCATGATGCTGCCACCACCGTGCTTCACGTCATGATGCTGCCACCACCGTGCTTCACGTCATGATGCTGCCACCACCGTGCTTCACGTCATGATGCTGCCACCACCATGCTTTAATCATGATGCTGCCACCACCGTGCTTCACGTCATGATGCCGCCACCACCGTGCTTCACATCATGATGCTGCCACCACCGTGCTTCACGTCATGATGCTGCCACCACCGTGCTTCACATCATGATGCTGCCACCACCATGCTTCACATCATGATGCTGCCACCACCGTGCTTCACATCATGATGCTGCCACCACCGTGCTTCATATCATGATGCTGCCACCACTATGCTTCACGTCATGATGCTGCCACCACCATGCTTCATATCATGATGCTGCCACCACCGTGCTTCACATCATGATGCTGCCACCACCATGCTTCATGTCATGATGCTGCCACCACCATGCTTCACATTATGATGCTGCCACCACCGTGCTTCATGTCATGATGCTGCCACCACCATGCTTCACGTCATGATGCTGCCACCACCATGCTTGGGGAAGTGGTGGTGCAACGGTTCAGTCTCTGGTCTACTGATCAGGAGGTCAGAGGATCAAACCCCGGTGCCTCCATTGGGCCCTTGACCGAGGCCCATAGCCTTTCCTGCTCCAGGGGCCGAACCATGTCTGACCCTGACTCTGAAACAACTGGGATATGAAGACAACACTTCACAATGCTGTAAAAATGTACTTGTGACTGTAAAGGTTTCTTTCTTTCTGTGGTCGTCTCCATCTATCGACGTGCGCAGCGTTTCCATGGTAACCATCTATCTATCGGCGGGTCGGTCCCGGTATCGAGTCTGGAGGTAAACCCGGCGTCCCTGCAGACCCCAATCATGCTATCGGCGATCGGCGCTCTGGAAAGCTCCTCATTCCTGCGTTTATTCTGACATTTTGATTCACGATCGGCGGCGGGAGGAGGAGGAGGAGAAATAATTAAAAAATAGAAAACACCCTTTGAGACAAACTCTGGGCCGCTTAACTAATTACCAACATACATCACCGGCGGCTGCGACAAGCCAATTACACCTGATTGGAAATACTTGACTTTGTTCAACACGAGCTTTTCATGTCGCTTCTAATTCAGCGTCGCAGCTTTCTGAATATTAGCGGCGTGATTGACTGCTGAGGGCCCAACGGCTGCAGGACGGAGCCGACCGCGGCCATTTGTCTGAACGCAGGCGAGGCCGGGTAAGCAGATTAGAAAGAGACATCAGATGTATAAGTGGGTTAGTGAGGACATCAGCTGGACGTCCTTCACAGAGTCTCACTGTGATTAATACACAGACAGCCAGGACTTCTGGGAAACTGAGGCCTGATGGGAACGACGCTCAGATTAGTGGAGCGGCAGGAGACGCAGCGTTGTACTGGTTTAATGAGCCTTTTATTAGGAATTCATGACCATCAGGATCTGAGAGAGCGTTTACTGAGGGATTCAAACACATGAAGACACCTAAAACCAGAAATATAAACTCCTACAAGACGGTTCTGGAGCCGCAGCGTAGGACTTCTTTCAATTTCAAGAAGCAGTAGTTGTTTATTTCAGTCATTCTGGACAGGTTTCAGATATTCTTGATCATTTTTACAAAATAGTTTTCCTAATTTTGGACAAATCTCAAACAACGTGAGCAGTTTCAGGTCATTTAGATCAAGTCTGAAGATGTTCTGGACGGATTTTAAATAGCTTTGAACAGATTTCCAGTTATTATCAACACTTTTCCATTGTTTTGTACAGGTTTCCAAGTATTTTTTGATAATTAGGAGTCATTTTGGGCAGGTTTTAAATTATGTTAAGTAATTCTGGATGAGTCTAGAGATATTTTGAATAGTTCTGAGTAACCTTGGATGGGTTTCTGGTCAATTTAGGCTTATTTTTCAGTCATTCTGGACAAACTTTAGGACATATCACAACATTTTTGAGTAATTTTGGACATTTGAAAGTGATTTTGCATAATTTCAGGTAATCTGGACAAGTTTCATTAAAATCCTGACTTTACTTGGGAATTTAAAAAAAATTTTTTTAGCGGTTTTGGACATTTTTGACTGATTCTGTTCAGGTCTCAAGTTATTTTAACAAAGTGTTTGTGTTATTTTGTAAACCTTTGAGTCCGTTTGGACAAGTTTCAAGACATGTGGACGTGTTGAAATGATTCTGGACAGGTTTAGAGTCCATGTGGATCGGCTTCAAGCTCTTTTGGACATTGTTGAGTTCTTTTCTACAGGTTTTAAAATCTTTGGACAGATTTTTGTGTAATTTTGGCAAAACTTGAGCCATTCTGGACAAGTTTCAAGAACATTTTTGACTAATTTCGGAAAGGTTTCAAGTTATTTGGGGCAACTTTAAGTGATTTCTGTCAGTTTTATAGTCATTCTTAGACAACTGTAAGTATTTCTGGACCAGTTCCATTCCAAATGAAACCCCATAAAGAACATTCAGTCAATGTAAAGACCCTGAAACCTCCACTACTTTCTTTAAGTTTTACCCAGAAGACACCTGAAACTGTCCAAACCAACTCCTACACTCATCTCTAACCCATGAGAACAACCTTCAGACGTCATCCTGGATAAGTTTAACAACTGAAAGGTTTTCAGTTGTTTTGAACCTCTTTGCCTTCAGGTCTCTGACTTATAGAAGAAGAGAATCTAGAGACACATCCATACAATAAAAACTAAATGATGTTCCACCTGAGTCATGCTGTTCCTGATATGAGTGACTGAACAGGTGTGTTGGTATCATCACAGCAGATTCATATCCTCTGATCTGAACCAGGCAGTTCAGGACATTAAGATCCAGGTTTCTGTGCATCACTTTTCAGATTATTAATAGTTTCATGTGTTAATATTCAGGTGTTTGACCATTTTGTGCCTTAACTTCCAGGTTATTGATGCTTCTGTACATTGATCTGCAGGTTTTACACTTTGGTGCTTTAATATTTAGGTTTTTTGTTCTATTGTGAATCAATATCCAAGTTTTTGGTTCCTTTATGCCTCATCATCCAGGTTTCTGATGTATTTGTGTATTAATATCCAGGTAAATTTACATTTTTGTGCATTAATATCCAGATTTTGGACGTTTTTGTACCTTAATGTTGAGGTTATTTCCAGTTTGGTGCAATAAGATCCAGGTTTTTGACCTGTTTGTGTGTTAATATCCATGTTTTTAACACCTCTGTGTGTTGGTATTCAGGTTTTTGACCCGTTTGTGCCTTAACATCCAGGTTATTGATAGTTTTGTACATTAATATCCAGGTAAATTTACGTTTTGGTGCTTTAATATCTAGCTTTTTATATTTTGGTGCGTTAATATCCAGGTTTCACACACATTGGTGCTTTAAAATCCTCGTTTCTGACACTTTTGTGCGTCAACAAAAAGGTACAAAGACAGTCTGGTACAGTGAGACCTGGCTTATGTACACTCTGACTCATCCTCATCAGGTCTTGGACATCTCTGTGTGTTAATATCCAGTTCATGTACGCTGTGGCGACTAATATCCAGGTTTTGTCTGTCTGGACTGATCAGACCTGAGCCTCAGAGAAACCAGAGCATCAGAATCAGCGGTGTTCAGACACTCGACCAGACAACAGCTCGTCCTTTCATATGCAAACCGGCTGATTCTCTGAGAGCTGTCGGGCTTAATTGCAGCGTCTTTCAGGGGAAACAGAAACAAGAACCCAGATTCTGTTGGACAACAAGCCTCCTGGAGCGCCTCCTGTTTGCCAGCCAACAATGAGGAGCAGGACGAGGGAGGAAGGTGATGCGGTAATTGTTTCCATGGTGATTATTTTCTTCTTTGGTGTGTGACAGCATGCAGGACGAGCGGAGGAAGAATTAAGGAGACGAGCCGACGGCGGCAGCCACGTCGGCAGCCGAAAGCAATTTCCTCGTCTAAATTTAGTTATGCAAAGCCTGTGGGCATCATCAGCATTTGGTAATTAGTTTTATAATTACTGCTGTTTCCCTTCGCTCTGTCACTCGGCTTCTCTTCACACTGCGGCTGGGGAATCAGAACATCTCTCACTCAGCTGGACAAATTACTCTGCTGTGTTTATTAGGAGGCGAGCTGCAGCCGCCGGCCGGACCGAAGAACTCGAGGCCGCAGAGCCGAGCAGCTCCGACCCGCTGACAGCTTCATTACTGCAGCCTCCCGTCGCTCCAAGCTGCCGTCGGACCGAACGCTGCTGGACGACGACGAACCGCAGATCAGACGGAAGTCAGAGACGACAGGAAGTCAGGGACGACAGGAAGTCAGAGAAGACAGGAAGTCAGAGAAGACAGGAAGTCAGAGACAACAGGAAGTCAGAGAAGACAGGAAGTCAGAGAAGACAGGAAGTCAGAGAAGACAGGAAGTCAGAGACGACAGGAAGTCAGAGAAGACAGGAAGTCAGAGACAACAGGAAGTCAGAGACGACAGGAAGTCAGAGAAGACAGGAAGTCAGAGACGACAGGAAGTCAGGGACGACAGGAAGTCAGAGAAGACAGGAAGTCAGAGACGACAGGAAGTCAGAGACGACAGGAAGTCAGAGACGACAGGAAGTCAGAGGTGACAGGAAGTCAGAGACGACAGGAAGTCAGAGACAACAGAAAGTCAGAGGTGACAGGAAGTCAGAGAAGACAGGAAGTCAGAGACGACAGGAAGTCAGAGAAGACAGGAAGTCAGGGAAGACAGGAAGTCAGAGACCACAGGAAGTCAGAGACCACAGGAAGTCAGAGACCACAGGAAGACAGGGATGACAGGAAGTCAGGGAAGACAGGAAGTCAGGGAAGACAGGAAGTCAGGGAAGACAGGAAGTCAGAGACGACAGAAAGTCAGTGGCAACTAGAAGTCAGAGCGTCAACGAGGTGAAGTAAGGAACCAGATGTAGACGTTTAAAGAACAGGAAGTCAGAGGTGACAGGAAGTCAGAGACCACAGGAAGTCAGAGACTACAGGAAGTCAGAGGGGACAGGAAGTCAGAGGTGACAGGAAGTCAGAGACCACAGGAAGTCAGAGAAGACAGGAAGTCAGAAACAACAGGTAGTCAGAGACGACAGGAAGTCAGAGACAACAGGAAGTCAGAAACAACAGGAAGTCAGAGACAAATGAAGTCAGGGACGACAGGAAGTCAGAGACGACAGGAAGTCAGAAACAACAGGAAGTCAGAGACCACAGGAAGTCAGAGACAACAGGAAGTCAGAAACAACAGGAAGTCAGAGAAGACAGGAAGTCAGAGGTGACAGGAAGTCAGAGGTGACAGGAAGTCAGAGACCACAGGAAGTCAGAGAAGACAGGAAGTCAGAAACAACAGGAAGTCAGAAACAACAGGAAGTCAGAGACGACAGGAAGTCAGTGGCAACTAGAAGTCAGAGCGTCAACGAGGTGAAGTAAGGAACCAGATGTAGACGTTTAAAGAACAGGAAGTCAGAAGTGACAGGAAGTCAGAGGTGACAGGAAGTCAGAGACGACAGGAAGTCAGAGGTGACAGGAAGTCAGAGACCACAGGAAGTCAGAGAAGACAGGAAGTCAGAGGTGACAGGAAGTCAGCGGCGACTAGAAGTCAGAGACGACAGGAAGTCAGGGATGACAGGAAGTCAGAGACGACAGGAAGTCAGAGACGACAGGAAGTCAGAGGCGACAGGAAGTCAGAGACGACAGGAGGTCAGAGAAACAGGAAGTCAGAGGCGACAAGAAGTCAGAGCGTCGACGAGCTGAAGTAAAGACCCAGAAGCAGAGGTCTACAGAGGTCTGTATGGTCTATAAATAATAATCCAGGATGCACATAAAGATTTCTCCCATTGTTGATTATTTCCTCCAATAATCAATCAGCTGTTTGGTGAAAACATGGGTCAGTGTTTCCCAAAGGTTATTTACACTTCAGACAAAGATCCATGTATCTGACTCCTTTGTGTGTCAATAAGGAGGCTGTGTGTTAATATTCACTTTAATGAGCCCTTTGTGCATTAAACCCTCCTCACTGATACATTAATATTTAGGTTTAACATGCTTGATATCCAGGCTTTTTATACTTTGGTCCATTCATATTGCGGTTACTTCAGGTTTGGGGCATTAGATTCCAGGTTTTTGATGTTTTTGCAAATTAATGTTGAAGTTATTTACACTTTTGTCGGTCAGGATCCACCTTTTTGACACTTTGGTGCGTTAATATTCAGGTTTTGGTATTTGGTTTTAGTCCAGTAATATCTCAGTTATTTCCACTCTGATCCGTGAACATCCAGGTTATTGACACTGACAGAGTGTTAGATGTGTTGTCCTTTATGTCTGTGAAGGTTCTCAGTCGTCCAGGTCATGGTTGTCCTTGTGGTTTCAATCATAGCATCTGGACTTGATTGAGTTTCTCCAAGACGTCCAAGACAAGAGCTGGAACGTCTTGGAGAAACTCAAACTAGACTACGACTGTTTTCCTTTGGTTTTAGTTCAGTCTGCATCATCCAACAGGGTTTGGTTGGATCTGCTGATCCGTTAGCGCTGCAGCTAACCTGCGTTCTGTACATCTTCATTGTTCTGCAGCATTCTGTCCTGGATGTGGGAGGTTTGCTGCTAGCGCTGTTTATCAGGTGTCCACGTTTTTTATACTTGCTGCATTATGGTCCAGGTTTTTGATGTAGGTTCAGTTCAGTGTTAGCATTGTAGCTCCTCTGTAGCTCCTCTGCAGCTCCTCTGCAGCTCCTCTGTAGCTCCTCTGTAGCTCCTCTGTGGCTCCTCTGTGGCTCCTCTGTAGCTCCTCTGTAGCTCCTCTGTGGCTCCTCTGTGGCTCCTCTGCAGCTCCTCTGTAGCTCCTCTGTAGCTCCTCTGCAGCTCCTCTGTAGCTCCTCTGTAGCTCCTCTGTGGCTCCTCTGTGGCTCCTCTGTAGCTCCTCTGTAGCTCCTCTGTAGCTCCTCTGTGGCTCCTCTGTGGCTCCTCTGTAGCTCCTCTGTAGCTCCTCTGTGGCTCCTCTGTGGCTCCTCTGCGGCTCCTCTGTGGCTCCTCGGTGGCTCCTCTGTAGCTCCTCTGTAGCTCCTCTGTAGCTCCTCTGTAGCTCCTCTGTGGCTCCTCTGTGGCTCCTCTGTAGCTCCTCTGTAGCTCCTCTGTAGCTCCTCTGTAGCTCCTCTGCAGCTCCTCTGCAGCTCCTCTGTGGCTCTCTGTGGCTCCTCTGTAGACCTCCATCATCCTCCAGCATCCTGCAGCATCCGTCTGTGAGTGTGTTTATGGGTGTGGGGGTCACTGTGTTCTCAGTATAATGGAGGAAGCCATTAGCCCAGCCAGCAGGCCGCATCATAAAGCCGTCAGCTGCTACAAAGAGCTCCGATGGATCATAAGCAGAGTCGTGCTGCTCGGCCTCGCTGATAGCCTCCGTCGCTCTAATTGACTGTCTCGTTTGTTTCTGCTCGTCTTTATCCCTCTCATTTTTCTCCTGCGACTCTCGGAGCTTACAGCCACTGAGCAGGAGGCAGCAGTCTGGCTGAGTGTGACGCTAAGTGGATGAACAGGCTCTCATGGAAACACACTTCCAGGAACACCAGCGGTCCTTCAGCATCACTGTGAACGTAGACGAACACCGCCCTGACTCTGATGGACGGAGTAGTTTACATACAGGACTTAAAACCTTCCCAAGTCAAGATCCAGGGTTTTAGGACCTTTATGTATTATCATCCAGGGTTTTAGGACCTTTATGTATTATCATCCAGGGTTTTAGGACCTTTATACATTATCATCCAGGGTTTTAGGACCTTTATAC
Source organism: Dascyllus trimaculatus (assembly GCA_024666655.1). NCBI lineage: Eukaryota > Metazoa > Chordata > Actinopteri > Pomacentridae > Dascyllus > Dascyllus trimaculatus. The sequence continues at coordinate 32,201,234 of CM045462.1, read as the reverse complement.
ATTATCATCCAGGGTTTTAGGACCTTTATACATTATCATCCAGGGTTTTAGGACCTTTTCACATTATCATCCAGGGTTTTAGGACCTTTATGCATTATCATCCAGGGTTTTAGGACCTTTATACATTATCATCCAGGTTTTTAGGACCTTTTCACATTATCATCCAGGGTTTTAGGACCTTTTCACATTATCATCCAGGGTTTTAGGACCTTTATACATTATCATCCAGGGTTTTAGGACCTTTATACATTATCATCCAGGGTTTTAGGACCTTTATACATTATCATCCAGGGTTTTAGGACCTTTATACATTATCATCCGGGGTTTTAGGACCTTTTCACATTATCATCCAGGGTTTTAGGACCTTTATACATTATCATCCAGGGTTTTCAGACCTTTATACATTATCATCCAGGGTTTTAGGACCTTTATGTATTATCATCCAGGGTTTTAGGACCTTTATACATTATCATCCAGGGTTTTCAGACCTTTTCACATTATCATCCAGGGTTTTAGGACCTTTATACATTATCATCCAGGGTTTTAGGACCTTTATACATTATCATCCAGGGTTTTCAGACCTTTTCACATTATCATCCAGGGTTTTAGGACCTTTATACATTATCATCCAGGGTTTTAGGACCTTTATACATTATCATCCAGGGTTTTAGGACCTTTATACATTATCATCCAGGGTTTTAGGACCTTTTCACATTATCATCCAGGGTTTTAGGACCTTTATGTATTATCATCCAGGGTTTTAGGACCTTTATGCATTATCATCCAAGGGTTTTAGGACCTTTTTGTATTATCATCCAGGGTTTTAGGACCTTTTCACATTATCATCCAGGGTTTTAGGACCTTTATGTATTATCATCCAGGGTTTTTATATTTTTGTGCTCTAATATCCAAGCTTTGGACGCTTTGTTTCATAAGATCCAGGTTTTTAACACTTCTGTGTGCCAACACCAAGGTTGGTACCATTTGGTCCAGTTAGATCGAGTTTATTGACCCTTGGATTTATTTTTATTTATATATTTTTGACATCTTTTCTGTACATGTAACATCCAGATTATCTACACTCTGATGCCCTAACATCCACCTTTTTGGCACCTCTGTACATTAAAATCAAAGTCACTGATACTTTCCTGTTGATTTTTGACATTTTTCTAACTTAATATTCAGGTTATTGACTCTTTTGTGTGTTTATATCCTGGTTTTAGACCTTTTTTTAACCATTAATGTCAAGGTTTTGAAGACACCTGTGCGCTAATATCCAGGCTACTGATACTTTTGTGCATTAATATCAAAGTTATTGATCCTTTCACGTCTTGATATTTGGGTTTCTGACACTGTGTAGTAATATTTAGCCAGTCTACACTTCTGTGCATTAAAACCAGGTTATTTTACATTTTCCTGTTAATCTCCAGGTTGTTGACGTGTCTGGTGACCTGCGCTGCAAAGCTTTCTTAGTTTTTTAATTAGTTTGAAGCTGCTGAGTGGCTGCATCATTAAACCAGAGTCTTCCTGTTGTCAGTGAAGCGACCTTCCCAAGAGTTCAGCTAAACTTCTGCCTCCTCACAGCCTCCACTGCTCCCTCCATCAGCAGCACAAAGTTCCTCAAAAGACAAGCAGGAAGAATACTTTCACAATAAAACCACACATCCACCTGCACACACACACACACACACACACACTCGCCTGCTGAGCTCCGTACCGAGTCATAAATAGGTTTGTGGGTCTTATAAAAAATGCCATAATTTATATTTTAATAACCACAGATATTTATACAGAATGTAAAGCAGCAGAGACGGAGTGTGTTTACAAGGTGTGTGTGCTCAGCTCTGCAGGTGTGTGTTTCTTAATATGTACATGCATGTGTGTGTGTGTGTGTGTGTGTGTGTGAGAGACGCCGCCGGTGTGTGTGTTTGTTTGTCTGAGTACAGTGGGAGTGTGTGTGTGCGTCTTGATTTTCGACTGGCTCATGAAGTGTGGCATTTTGGTGTCTGCTGCTCTCTGCATGCATAATGAATAGCCAGGTGTCGGAGGGTCACACACACACACACACACACACACACACACGGTCAGACACACACTCTACGCACACGTGTGACGCACAAACAGCCGTAAATTTGCACAGAAACACACCGACAGACATTCGGTCGCACGTTTAAATGGTGAGCGGTCAGTCGTGTAAACACACACACACACACACACATACACACACATACTCACACACACATACACACACACATACACACACACACTCACACTCGCACTCACACACACACACATACACACACACACACTGGGGGTGTCAGGATGCTCCAAAGGTCAGGGTTGTTTGTGTGGATCCTGCAGCAGATGTGGAGAGTCTCTGACAGGAAGTCAAAACCTCCAACACTAAACTGTAGAAGAGCAACTGATGGGTCAATTACTGCAAAGGTCAATGGAGGAGGAGGAGGAGGAGGAGGAGGAGGAGGAGGGGGGGAGGGGGAGGGGGGGGGGAGGGGGAGGAGGGAGGGGAGGAGGAGGGGGAGGAGGAGGAGGAGGGAGGAGGGGGGATGAGGATGAGTAGGGGAGGAAGAGGAGGAGGAGGTGGGGGTGAACAGGAGCAGGTGGAGGCAGAAGCAGAGGGATGGAGGACTGAAGGAGGGAAGAAGGAAACAGGAAGTTCAGCATCTTGACTGAAAGCAGTTCATTCTAACAGGAGTGACCATTAAGTAGGAGTCAGTAGACTGGTTTGGTTCTGGTTCTGGTTCTGGTTCTGGTTCTGGTTCTGGTTCTGGTTCTGCTGCCAGTGAAAGGTTTTACTCACAGATTTTAAATCACAGTTGGAAATGAAAAGGTCTTGAAATGATGCAGCTGCCGATTTATGATCAATACGATCAATATGATCGATACGATCAATATCCTATCACTGTAATGTTTTTCTATCAGTAGTGTGTTCAATACTACTCCAGTACCACTCCATTCCATTCTATTCCATTCCATTCTATTCTACTATATTCTATTCCATTCTATTCCATTCCATTCTACTCTATTCTACTATATTCTATTCCATTCTATTCCATTCTATTCCATTCTATTCTATTCTATTCTATTCTATTCTATTCTATTCTATTCTATTCTATTCTACTCTACTCTACTCTACTCTACTCTACTCTACTCTACTCTACTCTACTCTACTCTACTCTATTGTATTCTATTCTATTCTATTCTATTCTATTCCATTCTACTCTATTCTGTTCTACTCTACTCTACTCTATTGTATTCTATTCTATTCTACTCTATTGTATTCTATTCTATTCTACTCTATTGTATTCTGTTCTATTCTACTCTACTCTGTTCTACTCTATTGTATTCTATTCTACTCTATTCTGTTCTATTCTACTCTACTCTGTTCTACTCTATTGTATTCTATTCTACTCTATTCTATTCTATTCTACTCTACTCTGTTCTACTCTATTGTATTCTATTCTATTCTATTCTACTCTGTTCTACTCTATTGTATTCTATTCTACTCTACTCTACTCTATTCTATTCTATTCTACTCTATTCTATTCTGTTCTATTCTATTCTCTGACCGACGTTCTGCTCAACAGATGAAGGTTTTATTGGAAGAGACGAAGCAGCTTCAGCCGAGAAGAAAGAAAAGAGATCAAAGAAGAAAAAGACAGAAGAGAAAAGAGAAAAATAAAATGAAGAGGCAGGAAACAGAGATAAAGGAGGAAGAGGAGGAGGAGGAGGAGGAGGAGGAGGAGGAGGAGGAGGAGGAGGAGGAGGAGGAGGAGGAGGAGGAGGAGGAGGAGGAGGAAAAGGAGGAGGAGGAGGAGGAGGAAGAGGAGGAGGAGGAGGAGGAGAAGGAGGAGGAGGAGGAGAAGGAGGAGGAGGAGGAGGAGGAGGAGGAGATAAAGGAGAGAGATCCACAGGAGAAAGAAGACCAATAGAAGAGGAGGGAAACAATGAGAGGATTTTCTCAGTGGGTCACAGAGAAAGAGGAGGAGGAGCACACACAATACACAAACTACTACACACACAATACACAAACTACTACACACAATACACAAACTAATACACACACAATACACAAACTACTACACACAATACACAAACTAATACACACACAATACACAAACTACTACACACAATACACAAACTAATACACACACAATACACAAACTACTACACACACAATACACAAACTACTACACACAATACACAAACTACTACACACAATACACAAACTAATACACACAATACACAAACTAATACACACAATACACAAACTAATACACACACAATACACAAACTAATACACACAATACACAAACTAATACACATAATACACAAACTACTACACACAATACACAAACTACTACACACAATACACAAACTAATACACACAATACACAAACTACTACACACAATACACAAACTAATACACACAATACACAAACTAATACACACAATACACAAACTAATACACACACAATACACAAACTAATACACACACAATACACACAACACACACACACAATACACAAACTACTACACACAATACACAAACTAATATACACAACACACAAACTAATACACACAATACACAAACTAATACACACAATACACACAACACACACACACAATACACAAACTACTACACACACAATACACACAACACACACACACAATACACAAACTACTACACACAATACACAAACTAATACACATAATACACACAATACACAAACTAATACACACACAACACACACAGAGAATAACGCAGAACCATCTTCATTACTTGAACCAATGCAGAGCAGCTACACACAGACCAAAAATCAATAACTCTCTGCTGTACTCACACACACACTCACACACTAACACACACACACTCACACACTAACACACACACACTCACACACACACAGAAACACCAAGACACACAAAATGATTACAAAGTAAAAAGTCACATCGGCCTGGAAACACACACAGTAACACACACACTCACACACACACAGTGACACACACACACACACACAGTGACACACACACACACACACACATGGTTGTGTAGGAGGATATTCATTCATTAGTGTCAGTCAATAGGAGGCACAACAGACAACCTGCAAAGACCTTGTGTGTCATGTACTGTACCTGGTGTGCGTGTGTGTGTGTGTGTGTGTGTGTGTGTGTGTGTTCTTCACACCTGCAGAACAAGGTGAACCCTCCTCACCTTGTTCTGCAGTGTTTCTGCCTCTAGTCTGAGGACGTCTCTGACCACAGAGCTTCCATCTCTGAACGTCTACCTGAACGTCTACCTGGACGTCTACCTGGACGTCTACCTGAACGTCTACCTGAACGTCTACCTGAACGTCTACCTGAACGTCTACCTGGACGTCTACCTGGACATCTACCTGGACGTCTACCTGAACGTCTACCTGGACGTCTACCAGAACGTCTACCTGAACGTCTACCTGAACGTCTACCAGAACGTCTACCAGAACGTCTACCTGAACGTCTACCTGAACGTCTACCTGGACGTCTACCTGGACGTCTACCTGGACGTCTACCAGAACGTCTACCTGAACGTCTACCTGAACGTCTACCTGGACATCTACCTGGACGTCTACCTGGACATCTACCTGAACGTCTACCTGGACATCTACCTGAACGTCTACCTGAACGTCTACCTGGACGTCTACCTGGACGTCTACCTGGACGTCTACCAGAACGTCTACCTGAACGTCTACCTGAACGTCTACCTGAACGTCTACCTGGACGTCTACCTGGACATCTACCTGAACGTCTACCTGGACATCTACCTGAACGTCTACCTGAACGTCTACCTGGACGTCTACCTGGACGTCTACCTGGACGTCTACCTGAACGTCTACCTGGACGTCTACCTGAACGTCTACCTGAACGTCTACCTGAACGTCTACCTGAACGTCTACCTGGACGTCTACCTGGACGTCTACCTGGACGTCTACCTGAACGTCTACCTGAACGTCTACCTGGACGTCTACCTGGACGTCTACCTGGACGTCTACCTGGACGTCTACCTGGACGTCTACCTGGACGTCTACCTGGACGTCTACCTGGACTAATCTAACAGGTTCAATAAACATAAACACACACCTGTACCTTCCAGTGTGGTCAGACTTAGTACGAACAGTTTAGTTTACTCTCAAAACATGAGTCTGTTGTAAAGCTGTCATTAGATCCATGTATATATATATATATATATATGTATATATATGTATATATATTAGTGCTGTCAAAAATATCGCGTTATTAACGCGTTAACGCAAATCAATTTTAACGGCGTCAATTTTTTTATCGCGAGATTAACGCGGGCGGTGGGGCAGGTGCATGGATGGCGAGGGTGAGGTGTTCACCGTCGGAGTCCGACGGGATCTCCTGCTGGTGGTGGTACAGTAGCAATATTCTCGCTCGCCTTTCTATCGGCTCCTTTTCCCCGTCCCGAACCGCGTACCGCTGATGTAGATGCTCCGCCAGGTGACGGCGGCCTGGGGTGCGCGCATGACGATTGACAAGACCAGAGTTATCTGTGTGTGTTGTCAGAGTGAACCGAGTTCTCATCGTAGCACATCCAGTCTGAAATACCACTTGATGGCCAAACACAGCTGACGCGAATTCTCCGCCTCCTCCTAGTATAAAATGATCATTCAAGGGGCATTTAGAATAGATAAAAAAGTGTGATTAATTTGCGATTAATCGCGAGTTAACTATGACATTCATGCGATTAATCGCGATTAAAAATTTTAATCGATTGACAGCACTAATATATATATGTATATATAAATATGTTTACCATCATGAATGAAGACATGTACAGAACAAACTGGTCCATAATTTAATGTAAAAACTAGTGAAGGACTGGAGCAACTTCATTTATGAAATGTCTGTCAACGTCATTAACTACAGAACATTTAATTATAGATGTCTGATCATTAATATATAAAATGTTTAATTATAACATCTATAATATTTCATTATATTTATTTATTTATGAGAAAAGGGGAAACAATGCATATTAATGAACATTTAAACCAATGTAAATCTGCCAGATTATAGCCCAGGGCTAGTTTCCATCTGTAGACCTCCTGGCAGGTAGATGTTAAAATATATATATATATATATATAAAGACATGTACTATACAAAGACACTATACACACAGACTATATACAGCAGAGACAAACAGAGACAGAGAGAGTTAACACAGACCAGAAACATGTGAAGCAGAAAAGCAACAGTGAATAAAAACCCAAATGATCAGTGTTGTACATCCTATTGCCCTGATCTCCTCTGCACACATCCTACACTTTATTACATAGAAGCACGTTGCCTCTGTTGCACGTTTCAACAACGTGCTCGGGACAGAGTGACCATAATAAGATGAAGCCTATTGCACGTCCAGTTAGTAAAGACTGTCCTATATGTCACATGTTTGTGAGTCTCTCAGCCACAGTCTTAAATGTTCCTTAAAGCTCGGTAGACGTGTTCATTGTCTCACTGCTGCAGATCTGAGCTTCCTGGACTGATGGAGGTTCGTCTGAATGAGGTCCAGTCAGTCGTATGGAGCAGACAGGTTTATGCTATCTACGTAATATTTAATGATAATATATGTGTTTTTAATTATATATATAATATTTCATTATGATATCTAAACTATTAAATGATAAATATTTATGATATTTAATTATAATGTATATAATGTTTAATTATTAATAAATATAGATAATTAATTCATATTAATGCCAACTGTTGAGCTCAGACTGTTTCTGTTTGATGCTGCAGCTTCATGTTCAATGTGACGGAATGAGATTCTAAATCTAAATACACACAAATACACAACACAAATACACACAAACACACACAAATACACACAAATACACAACACAAATACACACAAATACACAACACAAATACACACAAACACACAACATAAATACACACAAATACACAACACAAATACACACAAATACACAACACAAATACACACAAACACACACAAATACACACAAATACACACAAATACACAACACAAATACACACAAATACACAACACAAATACACAAAAATACACAACATAAATACACACAAATACACAACATAAATACACAACACAAATACACACAAATACACAACACAAATACACACAAATACACAACACAAATACACAACATAAATACACACAAATACACAACACAAATACACAAAAATACACAACACAAATACACACAAATACACAACACAAATACACAACATAAACACACACAAATACACAACACAAATACACACAAACACGCAACATAAATACACAACACAAATACACACAAATACACACAAATAAACACAAATACACAACACAAATACACAACATAAACACACACAAATATACAACACAAATACACACAAACACACAACATAAATACACAACATAAATACACACAAATACACAACACAAATACACACAATTACACGACACAAATACACTTTAACACACATATACATGAATAAACAGACAAAACTCTGCTGCATTACTACAAACACACAACACATATAAATAAATACACAACACAAACACATATAATTACACACCACACACTACTGCGAATACACAACACACTGATACATGAACACACCACACACACACACTGCTGCGTCACAGCGACACACACTCCGCTGTCCGTCCGGCCACAGACCCACTATAATGCTGCCTGTTCATTTCTGTTGTGTTCGTTAAAATGCACGCGCCTCTTCAAAGCGCCGACGACACCGATGCCATCTGCTGTTGTGTTCCGATGACACGTGAGCACAAACACACACACACACACACACACACTACAGACGCTACAGACGTGTGGAAATACCGACACACACACACGACTTTCATTCACATGGGCTGAACTGCAGTTTTGCTCTTGAGCACATCACAGCTCTGCAGGTACACACACACACACACACACACACACACACACACACACACACACACACACACACACACACACACACACACACACACAGACACACACACACACACACGCCAGGAGAAATTTCCGGCCATTTGCTTTCATCTTCGGGTCATTCCTACGAGCCCAAACGTCCCTTTTAAAAGCGAGCGCTCCTCTCCTCCTCTAAGTGCGTCGCACAAAGGGCCCATTTCAAAGGCAAATTCCACTTAGATTCACAAGTGCTGTGTATACTCTGGTACTCCAGGCAGAAATTCATCAAAGCTTAATGTTCCCTTCACAGAAAATCACTTAGCGCACCAGCTAGCCGCCTGAGTGTGTGTCGCTGTGTGTGTGTTGTTTGATAGCAGTTTAAAGGGGAAGCCGGGCGCTGCTGCAGCACCGATACGCCTCCGTTTGGACCCGTCCAGGAGGAGACCGGCTCCAGGAGAGGCTTCAGGAGGCTTCAGGAGGCTTCAGGAGGCTTCAGGAGGCTGGACAGGAGGCTGGACAGGAGGCTGGACAGGAGGCTTCAGGAGGCTGGACAGGAGGCTGGACAGGAGGCTGGACAGGAGGCTGGACAGGAGGCTGGACAGGAGGCTGGACAGGAGGCTGGACAGGAGGCTGGACAGGAGGCTGGACAGGAGGCTGGACAGGAGGCCGACGCTGCTCTGCTTCAGTTTACAGCAGGAAATGTCAGGACTTCACCTGGTAGAGGGGACGCCGTGGTCTCAGGTGTAAGAATCATGAAATAAAAACCTAACAGGACTTTTCCCTCACGCACCGAAAAAACAAGGAACCACGAGTTTGTCGGGCTTCTTATCTTTATTCTGAGTTAAAGTGGAGATGATTTGTTCTTATAAGGACAGGTGGTCCACAGAGATCTGGTCCTAAACGCCTCGTTGAATCCTTCATATTATCATTGGAAGGGTTTGACAGCCAAGAAGGAGACTGTCGGATTAATGAGTAAATAACCAGAGTAGTGACCTCGAGATAAATGCTTCTATAAACACAGAAGGTCCAGACGTGTGCTGGACAACATGCATCCACAGCATGTTCATGTCTTCAAGGTCCTCAGTGTGAGTTTAGTAAATAACAGAGGAAAGCTGAAGGAGATGATCAACAGGACGTTCTGCGGCTCCACCGAGGGTCCCGACAGAGCTAAGTAGAGCTGATCCAGTGATCCAGTGATCCAGTGATCCAGTGATCCAGTGATCCAGTGATCCGTCTGTAATATGAACATGTCGTGTTTTTACGGTAGTTTGTTTCTGACACTGGTGTTTCTGTCTTTGAGGTCCTGGGTGTGTTTGTCAGATCAGTCTAGATCTGTGATGAAATGTTTCTTGTTAACAACAGAGAAAAGCCAAATAAAAGGACCCGAGCAGACAGGAGGGACGTTCAAGCAGCATCGACGGCTCTTTAAGGAGTTCGTCTGTCTGCAGGTGCATCACTGGAAAAGGAAACTGATATGAATAGAAGGAGCTTTGTGGCAGTTTTTAAACAGACGTTGTGTCTTTGAGGTCCTGAGTGTGGCCTTACAGACAGAAACCCATCCTATCATAACCGTCTCTACACCTGCTCCGAGCTTCCTCTGCTAAATGACAGAGTGAAGGTAAATACAGGCGGTCCTCGGTTTATGAACAAGATCTGTTCCTACGACGCGCCGTGAGCCGACTTGGTGTGAGGTGGATATTTATTCCTAGATTAATACCTTAAGAGACTCACACTGTACACAGCGACCGTCAAACAACTTCAGCCTAACAGACGGCCGAAGTTCACCAACGTTTCTCCCTTTATAACGTCTAATTTCACTTCCATGGTGATGATTTTCCTTGTCATCAAAGCGCTGCCCTCAGAAGAGCCTGCCTTACGCCTGGGAGTCACAATGAAGGGCAAAAAATACACAAACCAGCAGAAACTAAGAGCCGATAAACACGCAGTGATCAGCGATGGAGAACCTGAGTGAGGCTTTCCAAACCGCTCATGTCGACACTCGGTTTCATTCGTAACCACAAGACGTCGTAAACAGAGAAAGACCTCCAGTATCTGGATATAAACGGCAGAGAATAACCAGAAATGCAAAAAGCATCAACAGGAAGAAGTTTAACGAGCCCCATCGAGGGTTCCTCAAAGAGGTAATGAAGAACAAACTCATCCACCTGCCTGTGTTTATGAACATGGAGCGTTTCACGGCAGACTTTCATGTCTTTAAGGTCCTGACTGTGAGTTTTTCTGTCTATCCAGCTCTTGGATGTTTCTTGTTTGCTGAATCGTTTCTTCTAATACCAAGTAAAAGTAAAACACAGAGAAAAGAAACAACCTGGAAACCATCAGAAAGCAGAGGAGCACCTAGAAGAAGCTGTGTGTTTGTTTCTTTAGACAATCAGAGAACAGCCAATAAAAGGTTCCCTGGGATTCGGACTGTTTAGCAGCTCCTACCTTTGACGGAGGTGTTGGGCGGCGGTCCCTCGATGCGAAGGTTCCACGGCGGGTCTCCCTGGTTGGCAAAGTCCCTCATCTTCAGGTAGCTGATGGTGAGCCGGATGATGGAGGCCTTGTCCAGCTGGCTGGTGATGGCGCCCGGCAGCGGCAGCATCTTGGCCAGTTCATAAAACTCAAAGTTCTCTTTTCCCCGCCGCGACCTCGCTGCATCCCGAGACTTCTCCTTCCTCAGAGCCTGCAGCCTGGAAACACAGAGTAATCTGATTACTGATGAGGTCCACAGTTCACATGTCAGAAATCAAACACAGCAACAACAACTCTGGACTGTTAAACAGTTTTAATGATGTAGAAAGTTGTGTTCATCAGATTGTCTTATGTCACAGCCTCTTAACTTCTCCTCATCGACTACAGCTGCTGACTCCTCTGATCCAGTTTAACTAGAACCACTGATCCACTCATTAGACTCAGACACTACAGTGGGAAAGTCTGAGGAGCTCAGCAAAGATCTGAAGAAGCAAATCATGGACTAGAACCAGTCAGAAAGTCCCTTGGAGCCGTTTCAAAGCAGCTTCAGGTCCTAGAATCACCTGTTTGTAGCATAAAGTTCATGGTCCAGGTGTGTTGCTGCCACCATCAGGAAGGAAACACAAACTACCACCTGCTGCTGAGAGACACCTGGTCAGGATGGTCCAGAGTCAACCAGGAACCAGCAGAAAGCAGGTCTGGATGAACCAGAAGCTGCTGGAACACAGCTGTCAGTGTCCACAGGGTTGGACACCAACATGAGCTGAGAGGCTCCATGAAGAAGGAAGTTCTTCCTCTAGAAGCAGAACCTTAAAGCTCCACTGATCACATGGACAAAGAAAAGGCCTTCTGGAGGAAAGTTCTGAGGTCAGATGGAACAAAGACTGAGGAGAGAAGGTGAGGCCTTCAACCCCAACAACACCAGACCTACCATCAGCATGGAGGTGGCAGCATCATGCTCTGTGGAACTGGAGCTTCACACAAAGTCAATGGAACAATGAAGGAGGAGGATCAGAACCTAAAACCATCAGCAGAAGGTTGATCTGGGACACAGCTGGATGTTCCAACCAGACAATGAGCCCAAACACATCAAAGTGGTGAAGAAATGGTTCCATCAGGCTGGAATGAAGGTTCTAGACTGGTCCCCCCAAAGTCCTGACTTAGACCATCAAGAACCTGAAGAAACCAGTCTGAGTCATGGAGACGACACATTTAGCTGGACTGAACCGGTTCAGACCAGAGGAGTCAAAGAGGAACCAGAAGAACCGAGCTGAGGAGGAGACGGACCAGTTTAACCAGTTTAACCAGTTTAACCAGTTTAACCAGTTTAACCAGTTTAACCAGACATGAACGTTAATGTTTGTTTATATGTTGGTGTCTGAGTCTGATGAGTGGATCAGTGGTTCTAGTTAAACTGGATCAGAGGAGTCAGCAGCTGTAGTCGATCAGAATCACTAATGAGAAGTTAAGAGGCCATGAAACTAAGAAAACATGATCAACAACTTTCTACATCAACAAACTGATGATTCTAGTTTCTGTGTGTTTATTTGTGATCCAGTAGATTTACTTTTATCTCCAGAAGATCTTTAATGAATCTATGAAGGAACCAAACACAGAGATTCATGTTTCAATGGTTCCATCTCAGAAAAGTTCCAGGAGTCCTTGGAGACCTTCTCTGGATGTAAGCTGGTGTTTATGTAAATGCGTCTCCAGGTTTTAACCCAGAGTTTAACCTCCACCAGACTCTCCACTGAGCTACGTCACATCCATCAGACGCCTCCCCGGAGCGTCTCCTCCCCTTTACTCCATGACTTTGTTTCCTCCGTCACTTTCCACTCTATTACTTTATATCAAAGAGCTGCTCTGTTTATTCTCAGCCTTCAGCGGCAGCACACTTTCCCGCGGCCTCTCATCATCATCGGACGCCGTTATGAATTAACTCGGCAATAAATCAGCGGCTAAAAACCTCTGTGGGCTTCCTGCCGGCCACACACACACACACACACACACACACACACACACACACACACACACACACACACACACACACACACACACAGGCAGCAGACAGGTGATTAATTTTTGCCGGAGTAAAAACCAGCAGCGAGTGTTGGAGGATGTAAAGAGGAGGATGATGGAGGGACACTTTAGAGGAGGAGGAGTTGTTTAGGGCTGCACATGACAAATGGCTGTCATCTGGCCAACGCCATCATTTTCATACCGTTTGTCGTTTATTTATCAGCGAGAACAAACAGCAAACGGAGACGAGGCGAGTCCAGGCTGCTAGTTTCTCATCTTACGTAACCGCGTCCTCCTTAAAGCTGAGTTTTACTAAAACCTTCTCTAAACTTCGGCGTCTGTTTCCAGAGATTCTCTACATCAGCAGCTTCCAGGTGAAGCTGAGCAGCAGAGTTTGGTTCTGTGAAAGTGAAAGTAAAAGTACTGGCATCAAAACAGGGTTGAAGTAGCAGCGTGAAGGTGTTTATTATGCAGAACATGTATAATTAAATGACTATTACTGATGAATTAATGTATTTATCACATCAACGCTGCATCTGGAGCTCATTTTAAATGCATTCATATTCTGCTGGGCAGCTTCATCGACAGCATCACTTATTGGTTCAACTATATATTCATAATCAGAAACTGCAAAAAGCTTTAAAATGAACGTGGACGAGGACAAAGCGCTGACCGGTCTGTCCTGAATACTGAATGCTGGGTTTACTGGCGCTAAGAGACCCTTAGTTCAGCTGTTCTTCAGGTTCCTGGTTTAGAAACGTGGATGTAAACAGCAGCACGGCCAACGTGGAGCTCCTAATCCTGCTTTATAGTCATGGTAAAGTTTAAAACATGGATGATGACGACTGCTGGAAAGGTTTTCTGGTGTTTTGTTGCACAACTTTAGTGAAAATGTGAGCTAACTCTGGTTCCTCTGGTTGGTTTGAAACTGGCTGCCTTCTACTGATGAGCTGATTGACTCATCCAGTGAATAATCAATAACTATTATTGGCTCTAGTGGTGGTTTTTGGGTTTTATTACAGAGAAGAATATATTTTTTCTGGTTTAAATGGTTCAGACTGCAGACAGAGCAGGTTTAATAAAGTGACGTAGCAGAGCTGATCTCCATCTGCCTCCCATCGCTGTAGATCTACTGCTGTAATGGTTCCAGCAGGCCTCAGTATTATCATCCATAACGTCTGTATTCAGTGTGTCCCGGCTGTGTGCTGCTCCGGTGGAGGCTGCCGCCGGAGCAGAGCAGCAGACGGAATTTATTTGTTCCGCAAACTTGGAGAGCATTACGCTGACGGACGACAAATACGTCTTCATGTCTGTCTGGCAGAGCGGCGGCGGCGGCCGGCGGGCGTGTTTGACCTTGACTCCAACAGACGGATTTATCATGTAGCGCCTCGGCAGGTAGACGCGACGCCTGTTGTGGTGGCCGTGCACGTGTGAGCGTGTGCGCCGCCGCGAATAAACACGGGATGAAAGCGTGTCGTAAAGTTCAGCCGGGTGACTTGATGGTGTTTTAAAGAGCTCGTCAGTGTGTGTGTGTCGTAAAGTTCAGCGAGGTGGGTCGATGGCTTTTTAAAGAGCTTGTCAGCCCACAGGAGGAGGTGTGTGTGAGTGTGTGTGTCTGTTTAAGAGCAGGGTGCATGCTGGGAAGGTCGCAGGTTTAACTTCCAGGTCAATCGGAGGTTGAAGACGCCATCAGTCATGTGACAGACGAAGCAGATTTACTGAGTCTGAGGCTGGAATCAGCTGCTGGTCTCAGGTTTCCTGAATCAGACCTCAGACAAAATCTCAGACAGACGATAGAATCTGTTTCTACAGCAAACGTTTCCTGATTTGACAAATAAAAAGCCGCCTGATGCACGACATCTTCATCTACGGTCCTCATCAGAGCAGCATCATTTATATTTTCTTTGTCATGTCCATTTGCAGCTCTTCTAAACACGTTAACAGTATTAAAATTCAACTCAAGTCACTGTTATCTATACAGTTTAAACAGCAGCTACTGGGCCAATAAGAATAAGATTGCAGGGTGCATGCTGGGAAGGTTTAACTTCCAGGTCCATGCGAGGCTGAAGACGCCATCAGTCATGTGACAGACGAAGCAGATTTACTGAGTCTGAGGCTGAAATCAGCTGCTGGTCTCATGTTTTCAGGTCGAAGCTACAACAGAAAACCTTTCCTGATCTAATGATTAAAAAGCCGCTGGATGCACGACATCTTCATCTACAGTCACCAGAGGATCAGCATCACTCATCACTTTCATTTAGGAGATGTTTCTTATTGACCAAGTACCACCGCTCCTCTAAAGACACATTAACAGTGCTGAATTTTAAACCAACCTGCTGTTATTTGAACAGTTTAAACAGCAGCTATCGAGCCAATAAAGATCAAGACTGACAGTTTAAATGTTCAGACTGACACCTGCTATATTATTTGTTTTATTAATTTACCTGACAAATTAAAACTTTAACATTAGGATCCCATAATATTATCTGTGTATACATCTAGCCAATATAAATAAGGTGAAGACCCTACTCTATGATTCATTATAGAAATCTACCAGATGACTTTAACTAATACTTTAAAGAACATTTTACACGATACGGTTTAGACCTATAATAATAAGCTCCTCTAAGACGTGTTAGACAGCACCAGAATGATAAAAGCCCAGAGTAAATGTAGGAGTTAAATCCTCTCTGAGTGTGTTAAACAGCAGTTCATCAACCGTTTAATACGACTGTCAGCGTCTCAGCTGAGGCCGGTTCTGGATGATCAGCTAAAACCAGAGTTAAACTTCCACCTGCAGCTACGAGGCGGACGGAGACGTCGTCATCTGACCTGGACATGTGAGGGTCCACATGAGTCTGGTGCAGCATCAGTTACCATGGAGATCTAGATCCACAGCATCAGTTACCATGGAGATCTAGCTCCACAGTATCGGTTACCATGGAGATCTATCTAGGTAAAAAGAGAGACCACCTCTGACTTGATGCCCAACATACTTGCTAACCCATAATCTGACTTCCTAGTTCAGTCGTCCGGTGTCTCTCCTTAATCCTGTTAGATCTCCATGGTAACTGATGCTGGTCCAGGTTCTGGTCAGAGTTTCTGATTTAAATTGTCTCCTTTTAACCAGATTAGTGTGGCTGAATGGAGACACCAGAGATCCTCAGCTGAGGTTTGGTCTGTAGACAAACACCAGTACTGTTGGTTTGTCAGTAGAAGGTTTCATTGATCTGAGAATCGTTGGCAACAACTTCCCCAGCTGGTTGTTCAGTCTTCTCACACTCAGACTCACAGTCTTCATGCAACCAGCAGAGAAAAGCCACAGATGTCTTTAAGGTAGATGAGATGAATTCAACCAGGACCACAGACATATAAACCCACAGCAGGCCAGAGGAGCCATGATGGCAGCATGATCAGTAGAACAACTGAGACCCTTCAGACACACGAGGCATCCTGACGCTTTCATACTGAAAACACAGTAAGTCATGGAGAAGCATCAAACCAGAGCAACCACCTCCTTCAGAGGCCGGGCTCCGTCTGCTTCACTCTGCAGCTCCAACAGAAATCATTTCTGCTTCAGGACAAACTCCAGATATCTGTTTACATAATCAGCTGAGCGTCCGCCGAGGACGAACCGAGAGCAGGAACATCTGAGAGCCGCTTTAAGAAGTGAAATCATGCAGCGGCGTCTCTGATGAGATAAAGAGAAACACGGCAATATGAAGACAGAGATGGAGGCGGAAGATTAGAGGCAGCAGCACGGAGGCCGACGGGGAAATCTGGAGGTTCAGGTCCTGACCGCCGATAAACATCACACACATGCAGACACACAACCTCACAATCTGACTAACAACCTACCGCACACACACACACACACACACACACACACACACACGCAACATAAAGGCTAAAACAATCAGATCCTTAAAAAGTACTGAAGCAGGCGTGAGACAGGAACCAACCTGCTAAGACGTGACCACAGAGCTGATCTACAGGACACAAGTAGAGACCTGCTTCATCTGTCGGCGCTTTTTGGAGAGGAAACGTTGAATTATGAACAATTATTGAACATTAAACCTGTGACAGCATCCGTCTGACGCCACAACTAAACCACTGAACCACATACACTGTAAAACACTGGAAGAGGATCATTTACATGTTAACTGTAAAAAATAAAAGACGTCCACGTCATAAATCAGAACATTTACCAACAGAACCACCAGAACACAACCCGACTGTTTATTTCATAAAAACAAAATAAGGATTAAAGTTATTTTACAGGTTTTAAGGTTATTTCAGATTTTAGATATTTGGACTGAAACAAAAGTTAAACTGCAGTTTGTGACGTTAAACTCATGAAACTCTGACAAACACTTTAGAAAGAGGAGGAACAATAAGAGAGGAGAGGAGGAGAAGGAGAGGAGGAGAAGAAGAACACTCCTTCTCCTCTCCTCTCCTCCTCGTTTCTAATCTCAGCGTTCTTCTGTCCTCTGATGCTCTTTTCTCTTGTTCTTCTCGTCTTTCAATTCAGCCAATCAGGTGACCCGAAGCCGAGGTTCCACCCCGTCAACTCCACACACACACACACACAGTAACACACACACACTACCACACACTAACACACACACTAACACACACACACACACACACTAACACACACACTACCACACACTAACACACACTAACACACACACACACAGTAACACACACTAACACACACACACTCACACACACTAACACACACTAACACACACACTCACACACACACACTACCACACACTAACACACACACACTACCACACACTAACACACACTAACACACACACTCACACACACACACACACACACTAACACACACACACTACCACACACTAACACACACTAACACACACACTCACACTAACACACACAGTAACACACACACACTAACACACACACTCACACTAACACACACAGTAACACACACACAGTAACACACACTAACACACACTAACACACACACACACACACACACACAGTAACACACACTAACACACACTAACACACACACTAACACACACACACACACACACACTAACACACACTAACACACACACACAGTAACACAATACCTCCAACACACACACACTAACACACACTCACCTCAACACACACTAACACACACACTCCTCACACACACACACTAATTTTCACACACTAACACACACTACCACACTAACACACACTAACACACACACTCACACACACACACACACACACTAACACACACACACTACCACACACTAACACACACTAACACACACACTCACACTAACACACACAGTAACACACACACACTAACACACACACTCACACTAACACACACAGTAACACACACACAGTAACACACACTAACACACACTAACACACACACACACACACACACAGTAACACACACTAACACACACTAACACACACACTAACACACACACACACACACACACTAACACACACACTCCCTCTCCCAGACAAAAGGCCCTTCAGGAGGAGGGTAATTGCTTCCATGGCGATGGGAAAGGAAGGCAGAGAACAAGTGTCACTTTGGATTAAGCCCCGCCTGCTGACATCGCCATGGCGATGACACCACCACTCGCTGTGTGTGTGAGTGTGTGTGTGTGTGTGTGTGATCACTGATCAGAGGACTGATGCCAAAACCAATCTACCTACTGAGAGAACAGAGGAGAGAAAGACTGAACATAACATACATGGAATAAGAAGATAGGAAGGAGACAAGATGAGGGAACAAGGAGAGGAAACAAGGAGAGGACAGAAGGAGAGAAAACAAAGAAACAACAACATAAAGATGTTGAATAAAATCCAACAAATGACCATTAAAACCTGCTGGGATGAGTTCAGCTGTGTTTAGTTGTGTGTTTGTTGTGTGTTTGTTGTGTGTTTGTTGTGTGTTTGTTGTGTATTTAGTTGTGTATTTGTTGTGTGTCTGTTGTGTGTTTGTTGTGTATTTAGTTGTGTATTTCCTTGTGTTGTGAGCAGCTGGTTGTTTGTGCTTCAGGCCAACAGAGGAACAGTTTGAAGGGAAACACTGATCATTCTATAAACTACAGACATTATTAATGGACGTCCTCCTTTGGTTCTTATTGAATCAGCTGAACCTCAGTGATGAACATCTACCATGATACATACATATATATATATATTTATATTTATATTTATATTTATATTTATATTTATATTTAAATATATATTTATATTTATATTTATATCCTTTGTTTGATGGTATTAAGTGACTACATTACCTGATTCAATTGACCAGCAAAGAAAAGTGCCAGCAGGTTTAAAAAGCCTCGAACTGCAGAAAGGAGTTTTATACACACACACACACACAGATATATATATATATTTATATATATATATATATATATATATATATATATATATATAAATATATATATATATATGTATAGAGAGAGAGAGAGAGTGAAATCTGTCTGGTCCAGTCCTTTAAAGTAGATCTGAGTGGAGCTGCAGCCTCTGAGTTCCTGCTTGGTAACTTAAAGGCTGAAACTCCACAATAAGAAGCAGCAAACACAGAAAGACCTCCTATTAGAGCCGATCAGGGACAGGAGGAGGATCTGAGGATGTAATCCGCCTCCACCGGGAGCTGAACACCACCTCCTGCAGTGAAACACCCTCAGCATCACGGAGCTCCCAGGATCCAACAGAAAGCATGCTGAGAGCAAGAGGGACGGGACTACAGACGACCCAGAAAACTGGAAAAGGGACGGGACTACAGACGACCCAGAGGACAGGAAGAGGGACGGGACTACAGACGACCCAGAGGACAGGAAGAGGGACGGGACTACAGACGACCCAGAGGACAGGAAGAGGGACGGGACTACAGACGACCCAGAGAACTGGAAAAGGGACGGGACTACAGACGACCCAGAGGACAGGAAGAGGGACGGGACTACAGACGACCCAGAGGACAGGAAGAGGGACGGGACTACAGACGACCCAGAGGACAGGAAGAGGGACGGGACTACAGACGACCATGAGGACAGGAAGAGGGACGGGACTACAGACGACCCAGAGAACTGGAAAAGGGATGGGACTACAGACGACCCAGAGGACAGGAAGAGGGACGGGACTACAGACGACCCAGAGGACAGGAAGAGGGACGGGACTACAGACGACCCAGAGGACAGGAAGAGGGACGGGACTACAGACGACCCAGAGGACAGGAAGAGGGACGGGACTACAGACGACCCAGAGGACAGGAAGAGGGACGGGACTACAGACGACCCAGAGGACAGGAAGAGGGACGGGACTACAGACGACCCAGAGGACAGGAAGAGGGACGGGACTACAGACGACCCAGAGGACAGGAAGAGGGACGGGACTACAGACGACCCAGAGGACAGGAAGAGGGACGGGACTACAGACGACCCAGAGGACAGGAAGAGGGACGGGACTACAGACGACCCAGAGGACAGGAAGAGGGACGGGACTACAGACGACCCAGAGGACAGGAAGAGGGACGGGACTACAGACGACCCAGAGGACAGGAAGAGGGACGGGACTACAGACGACCCAGAGGACAGGAAGAGGGACGGGACTACAGACGACCCAGAGGACAGGAAGAGGGACGGGACTACAGACGACCCAGAGGACAGGAAGAGGGACGGGACTACAGACGACCAGAGGACAGGAAGAGGGACGGGACTACAGAGGAGACGGGACTACAGACGACCCAGAGGACAGGAAGAGGGACGGGACTACAGACGACCCAGAGGACAGGAAGAGGGACGGGACTACAGACGACCCAGAGGACAGGAAGAGGGACGGGACTACAGACGACCCAGAGGACAGGAAGAGGGACGGGACTACAGACGACCCAGAGGACAGGAAGAGGGACGGGACTACAGACGACCCAGAGGACAGGAAGAGGGACGGGACTACAGACGACCCAGAGGACAGGAAGAGGGACGGGACTACAGACGACCCAGAGGACAGGAAGAGGGACGGGACTACAGACGACCCAGAGGACAGGAAGAGGGACGGGACTACAGGCGACCAGAGAACTGGAAAAGGGACGGGACTACAGACGACCCAGAGGACAGGAAGAGGGACGGGACTACAGACGACCCAGAGGACAGGAAGAGGGACGGGACTACAGACGACCCAGAGGACAGGAAGAGGGACGGGACTACAGACGACCCAGAGGACAGGAAGAGGGACGGGACTACAGACGACCCAGAGGACAGGAAGAGGGACGGGACTACAGACGACCCAGAGGACAGGAAGAGGGACGGGACTACAGACGACCCAGAGGACAGGAAGAGGGACGGGACTACAGACGACCCAGAGGACAGGAAGAGGGACGGGACTACAGACGACCCAGAGGACAGGAAGAGGGACGGGACTACAGACGACCCAGAGGACAGGAAGAGGGACGGGACTACAGACGACCCAGAGAGCAGGAAGAGGGACGGGACTACAGATGACCCAGAGAGCAGGAAGAGGGACGGGACTACAGAAGACCCAGAGAGCAGGAAGAGGGACGGGACTAAAGACGACCCAGAAAACTGGAAGAGGGACGGGACTACAGACGACCCAGAGGACAGGAAGAGGGACGGGACTACAGACGACTCAGAGGACAGGAAGAGGGACGGGACTACAGACGACTCAGAGGACAGGAAGAGGGACGGGACTACAGACGACCCAGAGAGCAGGAAGAGGGACGGGACTACAGACGACCCAGAGAACTGGAAGAGGGACGGGACTACAGACGACTCAGAGGACAGGAAGAGGGACGGGACTACAGACGACCCAGAGGACAGGAAGAGGGAGGGGACTACAGACGACCCAGAGGACAGGAAGAGGGACGGGACTACAAGAGTGTAGTTTTTTAAAAGTTTTTCCACATCTCACTGTGCTTCCTTCCTTTCTTCCTTCCTTCCTTTGTAAATTTGCCTCTTCTTCCCTGTAAATGTTTATTTCCCCGGTATCCTCCCTGTACTCATAGATTTAGGCTGTACTTTGGTAATTAGAGGATGAGTTGTTCGTACGATGACTAATTCTGTGTCTCTAATTAATTCCGGTACAGTAAAAGCCCTGTTTAGTCAAACACACATATACATTAAATCCCTGCCATTTAAAGTGACACCGTTTCCTCTCTGAATATTTATGACGTCCTCTTTAGCTCCCAGACATTTCGTCGTTCGTTTATCTGCTCCGAAGGAAACTTTAATTCATTAATGCACAACGCGGCACAATTAAGGCCGGCTCATGTGACTAATATGATAATGAACATTATGGGGTAATAATGTGATTTTTATGGATATGAGCCGAGAGCATTAATTACTAAAGACGAATAGAAACATGGATTAATAACAGGACGTGTTCGGATGCAGGCAGCAAATTACAGCCACAGCAACATTAATAAAAACACAACAAATACAAGTAAAAGAGCGCTAACGAAGACGCTCGGTGATTAACGGCGGAGAATCAGTCCCAGGTCATCAGTCAGCTTCATCTGCTGCTGATGGACGACCTCAGGCTGCTCTTAACGCTGCTGCTGGGGTCTAAGTGAAGTTTGAAGACTCAGAGACTCCCTCAGAGTCAGAACTTTAAACTACGTTGGTGCAGAAAACTCCAGAACAGTCTGAGATCAGAGCACAGAGACTCCAAACGTATGGAGAGACTTTTAAAACCCCCTCAGACCTTCTAACCTCTGACCTCAGACATCCACACGACAAGAAAAGCCCCGTAGATTCAGATCAATAATAAATGTGCAAAAGCAGTGAGATCTAAATACGAAACCTGACTGAGGATAAAACAAGTCAACTAAACAAACTACAGTCGAGAAGATGAGAGGTAGAGGATATAGAGATAGAGATAGAGGCAGATAGAAACACATGGAGGCTCTGATGGAAACAGCTCACAGTTAAAACCCTCCTCAGAATTATTAATTTAAAAAACTACATCAGAAATGTTCAAAATAAATAAATAATCTATCCAAAAAATGATCAAAATAGAAAAAAAAATACATAAATAGAATGTGTTTTAAAATAACCATTTTATAAACAATCAGAAGATATTTAAAAACTCAGAACAAAAAAGTTTTAAAATATTAAATTCTTCCTCAAAAAATTATTTAAAATAAAAAATTCTACAGAAAAATATGAGCAAGAGACGTTTAAAGAATATATCAGAAACATTAAAACAAGATGAGAAAATAAGGGTGAAAAACATTTAAAATATGTTTTAAATATATAAAGTGTCCAGATTAAACCAGCAGCTGGATTCTACTTAATGAATCTAGAACATGTCTGTGGTGAATCTATGAGTTCATCTGATCATCAGTTAAACCTGAAGCAAAGATGAGTCTGGATCAGACAACAGTCAGAGAGGAGAAGGACCGACAGGACTTTACATCCACACCGTTACCATAGAAACCATCTTTACATCCAGACTGTTACCATAGAAACCATCTTTACATCCACACCGTTACCATAGAAACCATCTTTACATCCACACCGTTAGCATAGAAACCATCTTTACATCCAGACCGTTACCATAGAAACCATCTTTATATCCACACCGTTAGCATAGAAACCATCTTTACATCCAGACCGCTACCATAGAAACCATCTTTATATCCAGACTGTTACCATAGAAACCATCTTTACATCCACACCGTTAGCATAGAAACCATCTTTACATCCACACCGTTACCATAGAAACCATCTTTACATCCACACCGTTAGCATAGAAACCATCTTTACATCCAGACCGCTACCATAGAAACCATCTTTATATCCAGACTGTTACCATAGAAACCATCTTTACATCCACACCGTTAGCATAGAAACCATCTTTACATCCACACCGTTACCATAGAAACCATCTTTACATCCACACCGTTACCATAGAAACCATCTTTACTACCAGACTGCTACCATAGAAACCATCTTTAAATCCAGACCGTTACCATAGAAACCATCTTTAAATCCAGACCGTTACCATAGAAACCATCTTTACATCCGGTCTGTTACCATAGAAACCATCTTTACATCCAGTCTGTTACCATAGAAACCATCTTTACATCCGGTCTGTTACCATAGAAACCATCTTTACATCCGGTCTGTTACCATAGAAACCATCTTTACATCCAATCTGTTACCATAGAAACCATCTTTACGTCCAGTCTGTTACCATAGAAACCATCTTTACATCCGGTCTGTTACCATAGAAACCATCTTTACATCCAATCTGTTACCATAGAAACCATCTTTACATCCAGTCTGTTACCATAGAAACCATCTTTACATCCAGTCTGTTACCATAGAAACCATCTTTACTACCAGAGTGTTACCATAGAAACCATCTTTACATCCGGTCTGTTACCATAGAAACCATCTTTACTACCAGACTGTTACCATAGAAACCATCTTTACATCCGGTCTGTTACCATAGAAACCATCTTTAAATCCAGACCGTTACCATAGAAACCATCTTTACATCCGGTCTGTTACCATAGAAACCATCTTTACATCCAAAATGTTACCATAGAAACCATCTTTAAATCCAGACCGTTACCATAGAAACCATCTTTACATCCGGTCTGTTACCATAGAAACCATCTTTACATCCAAAATGTTACCATAGAAACCATCTTTACATCCGGTCTGTTACCATAGAAACCATCTTTACATCCGGTCTGTTACCATAGAAACCATCTTTACATCCAGACTGTTACCATAGAAACCATCTTTACATCCGGTCTGTTACCATAGAAACCATCTTTAAATCCAGACCGTTACCATAGAAACCATCTTTACATCCGGTCTGTTACCATAGAAACCATCTTTACATCCAAAATGTTACCATAGAAACCATCTTTAAATCCAGACTGTTACCATAGAAACCATCTTTACATCCGGTCTGTTACCATAGAAACCATCTTTACATCCAAAATGTTACCATAGAAACCATCTTTACATCCGGTCTGTTACCATAGAAACCATCTT
This sequence comes from Dascyllus trimaculatus, assembly GCA_024666655.1. Taxonomy (NCBI): domain Eukaryota; kingdom Metazoa; phylum Chordata; class Actinopteri; family Pomacentridae; genus Dascyllus; species Dascyllus trimaculatus. The sequence continues at coordinate 32,175,741 of CM045462.1, read as the reverse complement.
TACATCCGGTCTGTTACCATAGAAACCATCTTTACATCCAAAATGTTACCATAGAAACCATCTTTACATCCGGTCTGTTACCATAGAAACCATCTTTACGTCCGGTCTGTTACCATAGAAACCATCTTTACTACCAGACTGTTACCATGGAAACCATCTGTACGTCCAGGCCCTGGTTCAGGGTCTGTCCAGGTAGCGGGGTGAGGCTGAGCGTCGGAGCAGGATCGATCTGGAGAACAGGGACGACGAGGACGACTGATGGATGGAGGACGGCAGATCACAGATGCTGAGGTTCAGAGGGGGGATGATGAAAGACGGATGCAAGAGGAGGAGAAGGAGGCGGCAGCTGCACAGGAAACTTTAATCATCTTCACCTTCACCTCCTCTGACCTCCACCACCATCCCTCCTTTCTGGTTCCATCTCCTTCACTTCCTCCTGTCGCCTCCATTCTTTACTTCACTCATCCTCCTCTCTCCTGTCTGAACACCTCCTTCTGTTATTCTCCTCTTTCTCCTCCTCTCTGTTTCATTGTTTCCTCCTCCTTCCTTCTCCTTTCTCCTTTGTTTCCTCTCCTTTGTTCTTCCCTTCACTTCCTTTGTCATTTCTTCTTTCTCTTTGCTTTTATTTTCATCACATTTCTTCTAATGTCCTCACTTTTCTCACCTGCACTGTAAAATATTTTCTTTTAAAGAAAAATACAAAAACAAACTGAACGTCTGACAACAAGCTGCCAGAAGAAACACAGCGACACATCTGCTCCCCTCTACCCAGAACATGGCTACCACAGTCTAACAGCACAGCCTCCTCCAGCAGACCAGGCTCCAGGTAGGGACCAGGCTCCAGGTAGGGACCAGGCTCCAGGTAGGGACCAGGCTCCAGGTAGGGACCAGGCCGATGCTACCTCCCCTAACACCTGTCCTCTACAGGACTACAACCTGCCTGCTACCTTCTGCTACAAAAAACAACTAAAGCAGACTACAGTCGATCAATTAATCAGTCGATCAATCAATCAGTCGATCAATCAATCAGTCTGACTAAACAGCAGATGAGGAAAGTAAACTGTCACAAACAACCAGCAGACCTACCTGGGAGGCCACATGGACAGACAGTCAAACAGGCCACGCCCACCCTGAAATAACCTGAGCTCCACCTGAGGGCAGTGATCGACTGATCATCTCCACCTGATGTCCTCCAGACTGGTGGAAGGGCTGCTCCTCAACCAGCCTCCTCCTGCCTGTGGACCTCCTCTGCTCCTCAACCAGCCTCCTCCTGCCTGTGGACCTCCTCTGCTCCTCAACCAGCCTCCTCCTGTCTTTGGACCTCCTCAGCTCCTCAACCAGCCTCCTCCTGTCTGTGGACCTCCTCTGCTCCTCAACCAGCCTCCTCCTGCCTTTGGACCTCCTCTGCTCCTCAACCAGCCTCCTCCTGTCTCTGGACCTCCTCTGCTCCTCAACCAGCCTCCTCCTGCCTTTGGATCTCCTCTGCTCCTCAACCAGCCTCCTCCTGTCTCTGGACCTCCTCTGCTCCTCAACTAGCCTCCTCCTGCCTGTGGACCTCCTCAGCTCCTCAACCAGCCTCCTCCTGTCTCTGGACCTCCTCTGCTCCTCAACCAGCCTCCTCCTGCCTGTGGACCTCCTCTGCTCCTCAACCAGCCTCCTCCTGTCTGTGGACCTCCTCTGCTCCTCAACCAGCCTCCTCCTGCCTGTGGACCTCCTCTGCTCCTCAACCAGCCTCCTCCTGCCTGTGGACCTCCTCTGCTCCTCAACCAGCCTCCTCCTGCCTGTGGACCTCCTGTGCTCCTCAACCAGCCTCCTCCTGCCTGTGGACCTCCTCTGCTCCTCAACCAGCCTCCTCCTGCCTTTGGACCTCCTCTGCTCCTCAACCAGCCTCCTCCTGCCTTTGGACCTCCTCTGCTCCTTGACCAGCCTCCTCCTGCCTTTGGACCTCCTCTGCTCCTCAACCAGCCTCCTCCTGCCTGTGGATCTCCTCTGCTCCTCAACCAGCCTCCTCCTGCCTGTGGACCTCCTCTGCTCCTCAACCAGCCTCCTCCTGCCTTTGGACCTCCTCTGCTCCTTGACCAGCCTCCTCCTGTCTTTGGACCTCCTCTGCTCCTCAACCAGCCTCCTCCTGCCTGTGGACCTCCTCTGCTCCTCAACCAGCCTCCTCCTGTGTGTGGACCTCCTCTGCTCCTCAACCAGCCTCCTCCTGTGTGTGGACCTCCTCTGCTCCTCAACCAGCCTCCTCCTGCCTGTGGACCTCCTCTGCTCCTCGACCAGCCTCCTCCTGTCTTTGGACCTCCTCTGCTCCTCGACCAGCCTCCTCCTGCCTGTGGACCTCCTCTGCTCCTCAACCAGCCTCCTCCTGCCTGTGGACCTCCTCTGCTCCTCAACCAGCCTCCTCCTGTCTGTGGACCTCCTCTGCTCCTCAACCAGCCTCCTCCTGCCTTTGGACCTCCTCTGCTCCTCAACCAGCCTCCTCTTGTCTGTGGACCTCCTCTGCTCCTCAACCAGCCTCCTCCTGCCTGTGGACCTCCTCTGCTCCTCAACCAGCCTCCTCCTGTCTGTGGACCTCCTCTGCTCCTCAACCAGCCTCCTCCTGTCTGTGGACCTCCTCTGCTCCTCAACCAGCCTCCTCCTGTCTGTGGACCTCCTCTGCTCCTCAACCAGCCTCCTCCTGCCTGTGGACCTCCTCAGCTCCTCAACCAGCCTCCTCCTGCCTGTGGACCTCCTCTGCTCCTCAACCAGCCTCCTCCTGCCTGTGGACCTCCTCTGCTCCTCAACCAGCCTCCTCCTGCCTGTGGACCTCCTCTGCTCCTCAATCAGCCTCCTCCTGCCTGTGGACCTCCTCTGCTCCTCAACCAGCCTCCTCCTGTCTGTGGACCTCCTCTGCTCCTCAACCAGCCTCCTCCTGCCTGTGGACCTCCTCTGCTCCTGCAGACAGACCGTCCTGATGTGACGTTAGAGTTGTTCTATTAGTTTAGATCTGTGGTTTCACCAGACAGAGTTCAGGATCAAACTGTGGCCTGTTGGAGTCTGGAGTCAGACTGAGGAGAAAACCACCGACGGCTCTGAGATCAACTCTTCACAGCATCAAGGTTACTGTTGTCCTCCTCTCCTCTCCTCTCCTCTCCTCTTTATTTCCTCGTCTCCTTCTCTCCCCCATATGTCCCCCTCCTCCCCCTCCTCCCCCTCCTCCTCCTCCTCCTCCTCCTCCTGCTGGTTCACTGGACTGGAACAGTTTCAGTATTAGCTCTGAAATTAGCAGCAGTCCTTCGTTAAAGAGCTGCCAGCACCAACACACACTGTAACACACTACAACACACACTGTAACACAGCAACACACACTATACACACACCAACACACACTGTAACACACTACAACACACACTGTAACACAGCAACACACACTATATAACACACGCTACAACACACACTATACACACACAGCAACACACACTATATAACACTATACACACACAGCAACACACACTACAACACACACTATACACACACAGCAACACACACTATATAACACTATACACACACAGCAACACACACTAACAGTGTTAATGGTATAAAGCTGCAGCCTCAGAGACAGTAAATTACTGGAGTCCATCTTTATCACCTCCACTCTCTTCTCCTCTCATCCCTCCATCCGTTCATCCCTCCATCCTTTCATTTCCTCCCTCCATCCTTTCATCTCTCATCCCTCCATCCTTTCATTTCCTCCCTCCATCCTTTCATCCCTCCATCCTTTCATCTCTCATCCCTCCATCCTTTCATTTCCTCCCTCCATCCTTTCATCCCTCCATCCTTTCTCCTCTCATCCCTCCATCCTTTCATCCCTCCATCCTTTCATCTCTCATCCCTCCATCCTTTCATTTCATCCCTCCATCCTTTCATCTCTCATCCCTCCATCCTTTCATCCCTCCATCCTTTCATCCCTCCATCCTTTCATCTCTCATCCCTCCATCCTTTCTCCTCTCATCCCTCCATCCTTCCATCCTCCATCCTCTCTTGTCCCTCTGTAACCTTCAGACAGAGACATCTTTCTTTCTTTCTTTCTTTCTTTCCCTCTTTCTTTTTTCTTTTCTTCTTCTGGCCGACAGCCAGCACTCTGACTGATTCTTCCTCTGACAGCCTCCTCCATCCTTCTCTCACTTTGTCTTCTCCTCTTTCACCTCCTCCTCCTCCTCCATCCTCCTTTCCTCTGACATCTCTGTCATTCTCCACCTCTCTGCCCTCCCTCCTCCTCTTCTCCATCCCTCTCTTCCAGATCTTTTATTATTTTCTGTCGTCCTTTAGCGGCTGCTCTGATCTTCGTTCTGATTCCTCTCACAGAGGACCGCTGTGATTCATATCAGCAGCTTTCATTAAACACTCAGGACTGAAGGAATCCGGCTCCAGCAGCAGGAGAAGACGTCCCTAAATACCGGACGATGCGTCTCATCGACCCACAGAACCTGCAGTCGGGTTAGAAAAGCATCTTCAGGAGTGTAATAGAGACTAAACCCACTGGACTCCAGAACTCATCGCTCTGCTGGCATCCAGAAAGAGTTTTAGACCAAACCAGGACCCTCCAGGACTGAGTCAGCTGAGACCAACAGGGAAAAACATCCACAACAGCAGATCAATACATTCAGCAGTTAAACTGATCAGTTCCAATCAGTCTGATCCTCATCAATGATTCCCACCAACATCACTACTGAACAGACATCAGACAGCCAGAGACAACCTGCTGCAGTCACAGGGTCAGAGAGGGTCTGGTACAGGTGTGTGTGTGTCTCTGTTACAGGTGTGTGTGTGTTACAGGTGTGTGTGTGTGTGTGTTACAGGTGTGTGTGTGGAGGGGTGTTTGGCAGAGTGTGTGTTCTCCTCCACAGGCCTCTCTGAGCTCTACAGAGTTAATTAGTTTGGCAGCAGAGTCAGAACAACACACCTTTGGCCTCCAACAGCGCACACACACACACACACACACACACACACACACACACACACACACACACACACACACCTCTACACACACACACCTCTACACACACACACCTCTACACACAGTGCGGTGTGAAACAGCAGCTCCAGTCACATGTATGTGGTTCTCAGAGCCGTGTCCCTGAACAGACACATGTAGACCAGAACTGGGTCCTGGATCTGGACGAGTCCATGGAGATGCTCAGAGGCAGCAGGAGGTCAGGTTCATCCTGGAGACCTCAGCATGTTCAGAAACAGCAACAAGAAAAACCTGAAACACGCTGAAGGAAAGAAAAACCTTCCAGACCTCTGATGTCCGACTGTAAATATTCAACCATCGTCTTCTGACCAAGACTGTCCTTAAAAAGCACCAAGATTACAATAGATCAATATATAATAAATAAATCATATATAGAATTAATAGATCAATATATATAATAAGTAGATCAATACATAGAGTAAATACATCCATATATAGAATTAATAGATCAATATATATAATAAATAGATCAATATATAGAATTAATAGATCAATATTACATTTATTGAGACTGGAAATAGAAGTGAACTAAAAACACACACAGACTCAGATCTCAGTAAGAAAATCCTCAGTTACACTTCAGCTCTGAAACAACCTCAAACACACACACACACACTAACACACACACACACACACTAACACACACACACACATTAACACACACACACACAGACTCACAACCTGCTGGACGCCACAACAACAACAACTCAGGCTGTGATTGATCAAAGCAGGTTACAGACATCTGCTGCACAACACACACACTAACACACACCAACACACACAGTAACACACACTAACACACACCAACACACACAGTAACACACACTAACACACACTAACACACACACACAGTTCTACCTATTTATTCTAACAGTTCATCTGATCATCAACACAAAGTCTGAATGTCTCTGCTTCAACCTGCAAACCCTGAAAACCTGAGAGTGTGTCAGTGTGTGTGTGTGTGTGTGTGTGTTAGTGTGTCTGTGTGTGTGTTAGTGTGTCTGTGTGTGTGTGTGTGTCAGTGTGTGTGTGTGTGTCAGTGTGTGTGTGTGTTGTCGTCTCTGCCAGAGATCTTGTTTGTACAAAGCAACACAGAGCTGAATAATTGATGCTGGATGTGGATCTCAGCAGGTTGAACTCTCTCCTCCTCCCCCCCCCCCCCACCACCTCCTCCTCCCCTCCTGTTGTTGTTGTTGTTGTTGTTTCTGGTGTCAATAATCATCAAAAATAAAAACACCAGAGCTGAGAAACACAAAGAAACACAAAGAAACACCAATCAGGTGGAGTGTGTGTGTGTTAATGTGTGTTAGTGTGTGTTAGTGTGTGTTAATGTGTTAGTGTGTGTTAGTGTGTGTTAATGTGTTAGTGTGTCAGTGTGTGTTAGTGTGTTAATGTGTTAGTGTGTTAGAGTGTGTTAGAGTGTGTTAGTGTGTGTTAATGTGTTAGTGTGTGTTAATGTGTTAGTGTGTTAGAGTGTGTTAGAGTGTGTTAGTGTGTGTTAATGTGTTAGTGTGTGTTAATGTGTTAGTGTGTTAGAGTGTGTTAGAGTGTGTTAGTGTGTGTTAATGTGTTAGTGTGTGTTAATGTGTTAGTGTGTTAGAGTGTGTTAGAGTGTGTTAGTGTGTGTTAATGTGTTAGTGTGTGTTAGTGTGTGTTAGTGTGTGTTAATGTGTTAGTGTGTCAGTGTGTGTTAGTGTGTTAGTGTGTTAGTGTGTGTGTGTTCATGCTCTGACTCCAGCAGCTGCTTCTGAACAACTCAAACTAACCTGATTCTCTGACTGACTGAGAGACGACTAGTTAACGGACAAACTCACTGACCCAGAAGACAACTAGCTGGTTACCAGCTGACTTCACTAGTTAACCGACCAGCTGACTGACTTCACTAGTTAACCGACCAGCTGACTGACTTCACTAGTTAACTGACCAGCTGACTGACTTCACTAGTTAACCGACCAGCTGGTTTTCATCTATAGAACTTTATTGACTCCGTGTCCAGCAGGAGGCTCTGTGTGTTTGTTTCAGGTCCGTCTGTCTGTCCCACTAAAACCTCCAGAAACAAACAGCTTCCTTCACTCAGTCTGAGTTCTTCATCACGCAGCTTCCAACAAACACAGACGGACTCCTGCACACACACACACACACACACACACACACACACACACACACACCTGTGTGTGTTTTTGTGCATCTGACACTTGTCCTTGAATAAAGATGTGATGGTCAAACTGTGTGGGTCCATGATGGGAAGAGTGTGTGTGTGTGTGCGCGTTTGTGTGTGTGCGTGCGTGCGTGTGTGTGTGTGTGTGTGTGTCTGATCAGCAGAGCATCTGTGGTTCAGACTCTCCAGAGGATGATCTGTCAGCTGACAGGTTTATCACCTGCAGGACAATAAAGGAGGAGAGACAGAGAGCAGCAGGTGAGACAGAGCAGGAAGCAGGTACAGGTAGAACTACAAATACAGTAGAACTACAAATACAGTAGAACTACAAATACAGGTAGAACTACAAATACAGGTAGAACTACAAATACAGTAGAACTACAGATACAGGTAGAACTACAAATACAGTAGAACTACAAATACAGGTAGAACTACAAACACAGGTAGAACTACAGATACAGTAGAACTACAGATACAGGTAGAACTACAAATACAGTAGAACTACAAATACAGGTAGAACTACAAACACAGGTAGAACTACAGATACAGTAGAACTACAGATACAGTAGAACTACAAATACAGGTAGAACTACAAATACAGTAGAACTACAAATACAGGTAGAACTACAAACACAGGTAGAACTACAGATACAGTAGAACTACAAATACAGGTAGAACTACAGATACAGTAGAACTACAAATACAGGTAGAACTACAGATACAGTAGAACTACAGATACAGTAGAACTACAAACACAGGTAGAACTACAGATACAGTAGAACTACAAATACAGGTAGAACTACAGATACAGTAGAACTACAGATACAGTAGAACTACAAACACAGGTAGAACTACAGATACAGTAGAACTACAGATACAAGTAGAACTACAGATACAGGTAGAACTACAAATACAGGTAGAACTACAGATACAAGTAGAACTACAGATACAGTAGAACTACAAATACAGGTAGAACTACAGATACAAGTAGAACTACAGACACAGTAGAACTACAGATACAGTAGAACTACAAATACAGTAGAACTACAGATACAGAAAAACTACAGATACAGTAGAACTACAGATACAGTAGAACTACAAATACAGGTAGAACTACAGATGCAGTAGAACTACAGATACAGTAGAACTACAGACGCAATAGAACTACAGATACAAGTAGAACTACAAATGCAGTAGAACTACAGATACAGTAGAACTATAGATACAAGTAGAACTACAGATGCAGTAGAACTACAGATACAAGTAGAACTACAAATGCAGTAGAACTACAGATACAGTAGAACTATAGATACAAGTAGAACTACAGACGCAATAGAACTACAGATACAAGTAGAACTACAAATGCAGTAGAACTACAGATACAGTAGAACTATAGATACAAGTAGAACTACAGATGCAGTAGAACTACAGATACAGTAGAACTACAGATACAGTAGAACTACAGATACAGTAGAACTACAGACGCAATAGAACTACAGATACAAGTACAACTACAAATGCAGTAGAAGTACAAATGCAGTAGAACTACAGATGCAGTAGAACTACAGACACAGTAGAACTACAGACAGTAGAACTACAGACCAACCAGAACCTCCAGCTGGTCCATCAACCAGAACCTGCTGCTTCCAAACAGAACCAGGACTCTGACCGGATCAGCACCGACCTGAGAGAACATCTCAGCTTGTAGCTCATGATGCTCACACTGACCCTCCACTATCCCTGATCCTGGTTCAGCTGCTCTGACCGTCAGGTGAATGTCTACATGAAGAAATTGGACCAGAACCAGAAGAGACAGACCCTGATCCAGCAGATGGTCCGTCTGACTCGGACCTCCGACCTTCTGTCTCTTTATTTATGCATCACTTCCTGTTAAAGTCCATCAGTGAAGCTTTAGACCTCGTTTACCTGAAACACTGAATGAACTCAGAAGAGCTCAGTGTGGACGAGCCTCTGGAGAACATCTGCACCTGCTTCTGAACACAGGTTCGGTCCAGTAAAACCAGCTCTAGAGGGGACCTGAAGGTTTCCTATGAACCCTGAAGATCTGGATCCAACACAGAGACAAACCAGGAGTAAACTGAGGCTCCTTCTCAGGTCAGAGACGTTCCTCAGCTCCCTAACAGAGATGCTGTTTCTACTCTGATGGTTCCCAGTAACACCCAGTCCATTACAGCTAAATGTCCTCACAGCTCCTGGAAAACACGCTCCTGTCTGTCCGAGCTGAAGATCAAATGAAAGCAGAAAAACACAAAATTATCCATGAAAAATAAGAAACCTGTGAGCCGCCGCGTAATTAGAGCCGACTGCAGGGACGACCGGCGGCGAATCACAATCCAATTAAAAGTTAGAGATCAAGTTCAAACCAGAGGAGATGCAGCAGGAAGAGGAGCTGGAAATCAAAGGGAAGCAGAGGAAGAGGAGGATGAAGAGTCCTCAGGTGAGCTGCTGCTAACAAACACAACTCAGACCACACCTGGACAGTCCTGTCAGCGCAGACAGGTGGATGGATGTGTGGACACTACAGACTGAGGTAGAACATCAGGAGGTCCACAGCTGATGAGCCTCCAGAGTCTCTTTTTGCTCTCGGTCTCATCTCCACCACACCTGCTCCTCAGCAGGTAGAAGACCAGAACCTGGAGGCGCTGAGAGGTTTGTGTTTCAGTAGGAGAGAACCCAGGAGTCCTCACCTGGAGAAGACACCTGGAGCTGACGGCTACAGTAAAAACCTCCTGAAGAACACGACGTCCACAGGATGAAGCAGCTCTGAGTCTCCTGGTTTATTGAGAACAGCTACTTTAGACGTCCTTCAACAGAATTTATTCATAGAGAATAAAACAACAAACATGTCAAACGTCTGTTTATGAGAATAAAATAAATAGAAAATACTGTAAATCTATAATCTATAATCTATAATCACATCAGTGAAGAACAACAGGAGGGAGACTCAGAACCAAACAGCTTCATGAGTAACAAAATAAATAATAATAGAATTAATAATAATTATAAATTATATTTAATATTAATATTTAAATTAATAACAAATCAATTAAAATTTAATACAAATAATTAATAAATTTAATTATTTATTAATTAAACAATATCTCAATAATAATCATTATAACTATATTAAATTAATTTAAATTACTTTTATTATTACCTATTATTATCTCTTCTACTCAGTTTTGTATTATTATTTATTATGTTTAAATGTCCAGACTGCACATAGAATAGAATAGAATAGAATAGAGTAGAATAGAATAGAATAGAATAGAATAGAATAGAATAGAATAGAATAGAATAGAATAGAATAGAATAGAATAGAATAGAATAGAGTAGAACAGCTCGGTGGTGGAGCTGAGAGTTTATGTAGACAGACAGTCATGTTTATTCATTCAGCCGTGAGCCGCAGACCTGCAAGGTGACTGGCTGTCACACACACACACACAGTAACAAACACACACACACACACACACACACACACACACACAGTAACACACACACACACACCCAGTAACACACACACACACACACACACACACACACAAACACACACACACAAATGTATGCAGGTGCAGCAAAAGACAAACACTCACACATCTGGCCTGTCGATCACCTTGGATCAGGGAGACAGAAGCTGAGAGTGTGTGTGTGTGTGTGTGTGTGTGTGTGTGTGTGTGTGTGTGTGTGTGTGTGTGTGTGTGTGTGTGTGTGTGTGTGTGTGTGTGTGTAAACAACAGGGCTGCTCCTCCAGTCTGCTGCTGCTTCTACTAGGTCTGCTGTGTTGCACCTGTCGTCTCCTCCAGGTGAGTCTGTTGCATCACGCTGACATCAGACAGCCGCTGAGCTGCTCTCATTCACTTCATTCATCTACACTGTAAAACTACAGCCTGGACAACAACTCAACATCTGGCAGCAAAGGTCCAGAAAAGGAGACGTGAATATCTGTAAATAATTCAGCGATCGGTCGATTTAAACACAGCAGAACTAATTTAAAACTGGTTTCTGAGCTGGACGTGTTTTAATGTTTCTGGTCGATGTTGTTTTTACAGTCTGCATGTGAACGACTTCACTGGATATGACCTGGATTTAACCTGTAAAATAACAGAATCACACACCTTTAGTCCTTAGAGTGTAAAACATCTTTTAAATGTCTGTGTAATAATAATGATGACATCTGCTGCTGAGTTAAATATGACATCACAGGTCCACTGTACAGTCTGTCAAAGAACACGTTAGTATTTATAACATGTTCATTACTGGTGGCTGTTTTACAGTCAACGTGTACATTAATACTTATTATTAGATATTATTTATCATTTGACCAAACAGAAATAATCTGTATTGTTAAATTTTTAAATCCTTATATACACTAACAGTAACTAACAGTAAACACGTGTTAAATAATATGATTCTTATTATTTGCTGATTTAAAAACAGTACAAACAGTCAAACGCTGTGGAAGAATAAACTATTATTTAGACGTTATCTGCAGGTCTGATGTCAATGAATACTTCTATCTGTGGTTTACTGAACAGTCTCTGTAATTAAACCAAACAAGGACTCTGTAAAACAACAGTCAGAATATTTTTACAGTGCAGATTCAACATCTGGCTGCTTGTTGGACCCATCAGATCTAACATGCTGCTCTCAGCTGTAATCTGATTACTCTCTGCCTTCAGTCCGTCTCAGTCTCAGCTTCTTCTCCTCAGAACTGGCCTCATATTTATTAATATCATATTTCACTGAAGCTTCAGGCTCTTTATTAATTATGGCTGAAAGTGAGTCAAAGACGCTCATGAATAATAACAGCTGCTGCTGCTGTCAGTCAACCTGCTGCTGCAGCCAACAGCTGCATCAGAGCTCCAACTGAAACACACCACTGCAGCTACTGTTCACCCTGATGCAACCACTGCAACCACTGCAGCTACTGTTCACCCTGATGCAACCACTGCAACCACTGCAGCTACTGTTCACCCTGATGCAACCACTGCAACTACTGTTCACCCCGATGCAACCACTGCAACCACTGTTCACCCTGATGCAACCACTGCAACCACTGCAACTACTGTAACCACTGTTAATGCAGCTGCAGCTCCTGTTCACCCTGATGCAACCACTGTTCACCCTGATGCAACCACTGTTCACCCTGATGCAAACACTGCAACTGTTGCAACCACTGCAACCACTGTTCACCCCGATGCAACCACTGCAACCACTGTTCACCCTGATGCAACCACTGCAACTACTGTAACCACTGTTAATGCAGCTGCAGCTCCTGTTCACCCTGATGCAACCACTGTTCACCCTGATGCAACCACTGTTCACCCTGATGCAACCACTGCAACTCCTGCAACTACTGCAGCTCCTGTTAATGCAGTTGCAGTAGTTGCAGTAGTTTCAGTAGTTGCAGTAGTTGCAGTAGTTGCAGCAGGTGCAGCAGGTGCAGTAGTTGCAGTAGTTGCAGTAGTTGCAGTAGTTGCAGCAGGTGCAGCAGGTGCAGCAGTTGCAGTAGTTGCAGTAGTTGCAGTAGTTGCAGCAGGTGCAGCAGTTGCAGTAGTTGCAGTAGTTGCAGTAGTTGCAGTAGTTGCAGCAGGTGCAGCAGGTGCAGCAGTTGCAGTAGTTGCAGTAGTTGCAGTAGTTGCAGCAGGTGCAGCAGTTGCAGTAGTTGCAGTAGTTGCAGCAGTTGCAGTAGATTCAGTAGTTGCAGCATTAGCAGTAGTTGCAGTAGTTGCAGTAGTTGCAGCTCCTGCCATGTCTCTGGTCCGGTCCGGTGTCGTGGGTCAGTGTGTTCTGCTGCTCCTGCTTTCATTAATCGATTAGTCTGCTGACTAAGTGATGAACCAAGCGATGGCTGCAGCTCGAACTGCGATCAGACAGTTTGAATCCTGCAGGATGAGGCTTGATGAGACCAGCTGCCTCCATACGTGTCCCTGCTCCTCTAATTACATACATTTAAAGAAGTCTCCACTTCAACACTCCAGTCATTACAATAATTGCAGCTTCCAGCAGCACAACCACACCTGAGCATCTCCACACTAATGAATGCAGACTGATAACACGCAGACACACACGCGTGTTAGCATGTAAATTTAAACACGCGGTGTGTTGTGCAGCAGCTCCGGGCCTCTAAACCTCACATTACACGGACCTGCTCGGCTTCATTTGCCTTTGATCTTTTTTTTTCCTTCAAAAACAGCGAATTCCAGACTCCGTCTCTCTGGTCCGACTAAATGAAATTAATAAGGAGCACATCAGAGGAGCAGCGCCTCACCTCCTCCTCGCTCCTCTTTCTTCCTCATGTTTTTATAATATATTTACACTAATTGAAAATCTACCGTTCCTCCACAAACAGGCTGAATTATTAAGATGATTTCTATCCCGGGCCCGCCGACACGCAGCCGTAATGGAATCAAATAATGGCTTTCATGTGTTTGAAGTCACTTATTTACTCCCCATCGGTGATTGAAGCAGCAGGTGGAGCACAGATACCAGAGCTCCATCCTGGGAGGTCTGGAGGCAAATACTGAGGGAGAAGATCAGGTCTGAACCGAGTCCTTCACAGAGTCAGGAGACCGAACCAGACTCAGCAGCTCAGAGCCTCCAGTGGTGCAGATAAAGAACCATTTACTGGTTGACAGCGTCTCCATTATGGTTTGTCTTGTTTTCGTTTTGTTGTCACTTCATGTCTGCTTGTGGTTTTTATTCTTATTTTTCGTGCTTCACGTCTCTTTGTGGTGGTTTTCTCTCCTCATATCATCTCCATGTTTCCTCTCCAGACCTTTTCTCTCTACCTGCTCATCAGCTGAAGGAAGAAGGTTCTGGTTCTACAGAATCTGGTTCCTGCAGACGGTTTATTATTGAGAAAACATGACATAAGGCATGTATAGTAAATAGGATAAACATGTCAGGCTTTTAACGTTCCTGACAGGATTATGGTTAAAATGTTCTGGAGGAGCATCTCCAGAAACATGAAGCTCAGACTGGAGGATCATCTCCAGTCAGTGACTCCAGCAGCAGAGCATGAATAAACATGAAGGTGTGGTTCCTCCACCAGGCGTCTCCTGACAGACGCCTCTCAAACGGTCTGCGGCTCCATAACGGAGCTAAACGGCAGCTTTATTTCATGTCGGCGGCGTCTCTGCAGCTCGTCCTCCTCGGGGGAACTCTGCAGGAACGAGCCTCAGCCATGCTGGAGAAACGCCGCAGGCAGCAGCAGCAGCTCAGCGGCAGGCGGGAGGAGACGCTCAAAGTCAGACTGGAAACAAAAGCTGAAGAAGGAGATGTTGGAGGGATTCTGAACGGCGCCACAGGTGGGGAACCGTCCAACGAGGAGCAGGAGAAAACGCTGGGGCTTCTCCTTGTGTTAGCTTTAGCTAACTGGTTAGCTTCTTCTTTGTGTGTAGCTCCCAGCCCTCCTCAAAGCTTCCAGGAGGACTGGGAGCTACAACACAAAGAAGAAGCTAACCAGTTACAATAGGAGGAGGAGAAGAAGTCAGACTGAACCAGGACCAGCTCAGGGTTCTGGTTCTGATGGAGGCCCAAAGCTGCCGCAGCAGGAATCAACCCTGTGGAGGATTCTCTGTTTAAAGACGCTGAGGATGAAGGAAGGACAACCAGACTGTAGGAACCAGGTTCTCCTAAGCTGGACTGGTCCACTGTCAGGGTTCAGAGGAAGCCCAAGTCCTCCTGGATTCAAACCATCACAGTTTCTGATCAGCGTATCTCCATTTATTCCACTGCTTCACTGTCACTCATCTACAGCCGACCAATCAGACGTCAGATAGAGATGGACCCGTCACCATGGTAACCAGAAAACGGAGGAGAAGCTTCACACTAAGAGTCTTAAAGTGAACTTGTGTCTAAACTCCACCGAGCTGCTGACATGTTGAAGCGTCTCAAAGCGAACCTCAAAGACTCCAAACTGAAAACAGCCTCCATCTAAACATGAACCTTCTGAGACGCCGTCCGTGATGCAGGATCCTGGTGGACCATCCAGACCTGGTTCCATCACTGAGATGTTTAATCTGGTTCTGCTCACTGGTTCTTCAGCAAAGGGTGGTGGTTCCAGATGGACGGTGTCCTGCTGCGTCTGTGTGTGAAGAGCTTCAGGCTTTGACATTTCTGAGCATTTTATTGTGATCATGAGTCGTTTTACATGAAGACCACATGTGACACGGTGCAGGTTGGAGGACTGGACTGGTGTCCTGGTTTCAGCTGGATGCTCTGTAATGAAGCACCAGCCTCGCTACCTTCAGGCAGATTACAGCACGCCTTGGAGTGACACCAGGCTGGTCCCAGGAGCAGCAGAACCGTGGAGGGATTCATCCTTTAAAGGGTTTCAGTTCTAGACTCACATGTGAAGCTGGTTTCATGAACGCTGAACGTCCCGGTTCTGATCCGCCTCCAGCTGCTGACAGGAATCTAACAGATGAGCAGGATGCAGGGATCAGCTGACCGAAGGAAGAACCTCAGCCAGACCTGGGTCCTCTCTGTCCTCATCCATCATCTGATCTCATCTCTGGTGTTTGTTTCACCAGGAGGAAAGTTCTCCACCAGCAGCTGCCTGGTGAGTCCTTCCACCTGGAGGAGCAGACTGAACACCTCCACCTGTACGCTGCTGTGGACCGCTCCAACCTGACGGAGGCTGTTAGGATCTACTGGGAGTCAAACTACCTGACGGCACGTTCAGCTGATGAAACTACAGCAGAGACACACAGAACTACTCAGAACAAACACCTGGAGACCAGAAAGACACCAAACCACCTCCTGGACTCTCAGAAAGAACAACTGCAGATGAACCCAACAAGCACAGAGACACGAACCAGGAGAACATCAGCAACACGAACATTTATAAAAGCAAAACCACTGAAAACAAACACAAAGACCCTGAACGGTCTTCATCTACCGCTGAGATCCAGTCCTCCAACGTTAAACTCAGACCTGCAGCTGGTCTGACTTCTGTTCATGTCAAATGATATTGTTCTACCTTGGAATCAGTTACCAGAAGTACAGAATCAGATGAACAGGTGTCGCTGGTTTCTGTCCTTTAGAGTTCATTAGTTCATAACTGCCTATAAACAAACTCCAGTCTTCGTCCATCCTGGAGCTCAGACCCAGACCAGCTGGTTTAAAGTCGTCCTCTACCTTCTGACTGGACTTCAAAGAGCCATGCGCTCCATTATTAAGCTGCTTCCTCAGACAAAGACTCATGAAACATGGAGAAACAAGACGTTCAATTATTCAGGAGGAAAAGGCAGGACGAGGATCTGGACGCCGAGAAGCAACGAACCCTGGTCGGGGTTAGGAGACGAGAGAGAGACGCTTCAAAGACGGAGAGGAGGAGGATGGAGAGGAAGAGGGAAGGAGACCAGGAAAGACAAAAGGATGAAAGCAAACAGAGAAGACTGGAGACGAGGATGGAAGGAGACGTGAAAGGATGGAGAGGAAAGAGAAGGAGGAGAAGGAGGAGAAGAGAGGAGAAGGAGGAGAAGGAGGAGGGGAAAGGACATGAAGAGAGAATGAAGTGAAACCAGAAAACTACCAGCAGAAGGAAAAGACAGGAAGAAAGATGAGAAACAGAAGAACTGATGAGGAGGAGAAGATGAGGGAGGAGATGATGAGGAGGAGAAGATGAGGGAGGAGATGATGAGGAGGAGATGATGAGGGAGGAGATGATGAGGGAGGAGATGATGAGGGAGGAGATGATGAGGGAGGAGATGATGAGGAGGAGATGAGGAGGAGATGATGAGGGAGGAGATGATGAGGAGGAGATGATGAGGAGGAGATGATGAGGGAGGAGATGATGAGGAGGAGATGAGGAGGAGATGATGAGGAGGAGATGAGGAGGAGATGATGAGGAGGAGATGATGAGGGAGGAGATGATGAGGGAGGAGATGATGAGGAGGAGATGATGAGGAGGAGATGATGAGGAGGAGATGAGGAGGGAGGAGATGATGAGGAGGAGATGAGGAGGAGGAGATGAGGAGGAGGAGATGAGGAGGGAGGAGTGTTCCTGAGATGGAAGACTGAAGGTCTGATGTTTGACTCTCGACCTCCAAAACTCCTCAGTGTGATTTTAATGTTAGGAACCAGCTGCAGCTCTCAGGACTCACCTCCACCAGACTGGTGACTGAACAGAAGACAGTCTGAGGACTCGACTCAGGAGGTCATGAAGTCCTCATGAAGCTAATTCGTGGATCCTGCTGAGGAGAACCGACCAGCAGCATGAAGCTCCTGAGTTTAACCCTCAGGATGCTGCAAACCTTCTTTTAGAACCACCAGCAGAAGAAAGATGCAGCCGAACCCTGAGGACGACCAGACAGAGGCTGTTCAGGAGCTTCAACTCTCTGAACGTCAGAGTGAAGCAGGTAAAGATTCCTCCAGGTGACCAGAGGCTCCAGGTAGCAGCAGGTGTTTGAGCTTTAAGCTGTGGTTTAGTCTGGATTGTTCTGTCGTCTAAAGCAGCCTCATCCAGGAGGAGATGGATCCTCCTGGTGGCTGCAGGAAACTAAATCCAACCCTGCTTCAGCCTCAGCTCAGTGCTACAAACACACACCTTAAACACACACCAACACACACCTTAAACACACACCTTAAACACACACCAAACACACACCAAACACACACCAAACACACACCTTAAACACACACCAAACACACACCAAACACACACCAAACACACACCAAACACACACCAAACACACACCAAACACACACCAAACACACACCAAACACACACCAAACACACACCTTAAACACACACCAAACACACACCAAACACACACACCAAACACACACCAAACACACACCAAACACACACCTTAAACACACACCAAACACACACCTTAAACACACACCAAACACACACCAAACACACACCAAACACACACCAAACACACACCAAACACACACACCAAACACACACCAAACACACACCAAACACACACACAACCACAGAGCTTGTAGACACACACTCAGGTTTAATTAAAGCCTGAGCAGCAAACAGACGTGTGAATGTGAAGCTGCAGCTCCACATTTATCTCAATTCAACCTGCAGACAGACACACACACACAGTAACACACACATAGTAACACACACACAGTAACACACACATAGTAACACACACATAGTAACACACATAGTAACACACACATAGTAACACACACATAGTAACACACATAGTAACACACACATAGTAACACACATAGTGTAACACACATAAGTAACACACACACATAGTAACACACATAGTAACACAACACATAGTAATACACATAGTAACACACATAGTAACACACATAGCAACACACACATAGTAACACACACATAGTAACACATCACATAGTAACACACACACAGTAACACACACACATAGTAACACACACATAGTAACACACATAGTAACACACACATAGTAACACACATAGTAACACACATAGTAACACACATAGTAACACACATAGTAACACACATAGTAACACACACATAGTAACACACATAGTAACACACACAGTAACACACACATAGTAACACACACATAGTAACACACATAGTAACACACATAGTAACACACACAGTAACACACACATAGTAACACACACATAGTAACACACATAGTAACACACACATAGTAACACACATAGTAACACACACATAGTAACACACATAGTAACACACACACAGTAACACACACACATAGTAACACACACATAGTAACACACATAGTAACACACACATAGTAACACACACATAGTAACACACACATAGTAACACACATAGTAACACACATAGTAACACACATAGTAACACACATAGTAACACACATAGTAACACACATAGTAACACACACATAGTAACACACACAGGAACACACACATAGTAACACACACATAGTAACACACACACATAGTAACACACACATAGTAACACACACATAGTAACACACATAGTAACACACACACATAGTAACACACATAGTAACACACATAGCAACACACACATAGTAACACACACATAGTAACACACACATAGTAACACACATAGTAACACACACATAGTAACACACATAGTAACACACACATAGTAACACACACATAGTAACACACACATAGTAACACACATAGTAACACACACACAGTAACACACACACATAGTAACACACACATAGTAACACACATAGTAACACACACATAGTAACACACATAGTAACACACATAGTAACACACATAGTAACACACATAGTAACACACATAGTAACACACACATAGTAACACACATAGTAACACACACAGTAACACACACATAGTAACACACACATAGTAACACACATAGTAACACACATAGTAACACACACAGTAACACACACATAGTAACACACACATAGTAACACACATAGTAACACACACATAGTAACACACATAGTAACACACACATAGTAACACACATAGTAACACACACACAGTAACACACACACATAGTAACACACACATAGTAACACACATAGTAACACACACATAGTAACACACATAGTAAC
>CM045462.1:32133466-32155918 GCA_024666655.1 Dascyllus trimaculatus | reverse complement strand
ACGGAGGAACAGAGGAGGTCACTGAGGAGGCGTCAGGTGGTGATGATGAGGATGAAGAGCAGGAGGTCCTCCTCATCTCCTCCTGACTGTTAAACTGAGCAGCAGCAGCTCAGAGCGTCGCCTCCTGAATGACGATTCAGATCATTAAATGCAAATAAACACATCGACCATCGATCAGTTTTATCGACGGGCCCGGATTGATTGACACTTGCCATCAGGGCGGCGGGCCGATCGATAGGAAAACATATTGATCAGGAGGTGAACGTCTCAGAGTGACACCGACCCTCTGAGAGACGCTTTAAATGCAGCTGAAGGTGAAGCTGAGTCCTTAAAGTTCCAACAGTCCAGGATCGTCCTTGAAGACGGAGACGGAGCTGCGTGTTGTGAATGATGCATTCAAGGACTGTAGGAAAACACAACATCTGACCGTTGTTCTTGTTTGTGGCTGATGAACGGTGTCACTGTGATGAGTACATTTTGTGGCTCGGATGATGAACAGAGTCTTCAGCACCATTTAAACGTGTTTATTAAGAGCTGAGTTTGAATCACGTCGTTGATTCATGACCGCCGGGATGTTAAAGTGATGTTAACGGAGTTCTGGAGGTCATCAGGTTATCTGTGAATGCTGAGCTGTTTACCAGGAAGGACGCTGCTAAAGGTGCTACTGGGGTGCATTATGGGTAATGTAGGATCCAGAGACTTTCACACATTCAACCTCAGACCTTTACTCTCCAAACCCTCTTTCTTACCCGCTAATGACACACAGCTAATGTCCTACTGCCTCCTGTCACACACACACACACACACACACACACACACACACACACACACACACACAGTGATTAATTCCTTCCTTCCAAACACACTCCTGCAAATCACACTTTCTCTGTTTCACAACCAACTTTTCAAACTCACCTCCACTCTAATGACACACAGCTAATCTGCTAATGTCCCTGCAACACACACACACACACACACACACACACACACACACACACACACACACACACACACACACACACACACTCACACACACACACACTCACACACACACACACACACTCTAACGTGGAGTCTGCGTCTCAGTGTGAATGATATCCGACCATTATGGGCCCTTTATTTACACTGGCTTTACAAATGAGCCCTAATTACTGGCTCCTAATGAGCTGGTCGGGCGAGCGACGGGCGAGCGAGCTCTGCAGGGAGATAAGAGGAGAGAGAGAGAGAGAGAGAGAGAGAGATGGAGAGAGAGAGAGAGGAGGCGTTTGCTTGGAGGGCTTTTTGTAAATGTCAAGAGCAGAGAGTTGATGGCTTCATCAATCCTTTATCCTGCAAAACACCTGCAGGAGGACGAGGAGGAGGAGATTAGTCAGAGAGACGAGGAGGAGGAGGAAGAGGAGGAGATCAGCCAGAGGGAGGAAGGAAGGGAGGAAATGTAGGAGGAGAGAGAAGGAGACAAGGAGGAAGAGGAGGAGATCAGCCAGAGGGAGGAAGGAAGGGAGGAAATGTAGGAGGAGAGAGAAGGAGACAAGGAGGAAGAGGAGGAGATCAGCCAGAGGGAGGAAGGAAGGGAGGAAATGTAGGAGGAGAGAGAAGGAGATGAGGAGGAAGAGGAGGAGGAGATCAGCCAGAGGGAGGAAGGAAGGGAGGAAATGTAGGAGGAGAGAGGAGACAAGGGGTGAAATATAAAAATAAAAGAGGAGGAGGTTTAGAGGTGAAACAAGGAGAAGGAATGAAAGAACAAATGTGTGATGAGGAGGATTCAGAGATGAGATCAGGAATCTGTAAAAACAATGAACACAGGCTTCATCTGAGAGATCTGAGGTCCAGAAATGTGTCCATAAAGACTCAGAACCTGTCCAAGATCACTGAAAAGCTTGAAGCTGGTCCAAAAGGTTTTCAAGCTTCTCCAGATTTGTTGTCAGAAAATCTTGTCAGAATCATTAAAAACTGGTCCAAAATGTTTTGAACCATCTCCGTAACAACTCAGACTCACCTGAAATGACTTTAAACGGTAAAAGGTTTTGACCTTTCAGAGTCTCCTCCAGGTGTTTCACAGAAGAAGCTTCTTGGTGTTTGTCGACCAAAAAGTCCCTCCATGAGGATCATCAGTGTTTCTGACGTCACCAGCGTCAGACGATTTGATCCTTTGAGTGTTGAACGTTTTAGTTTGGCTCTAGATCTTTTTTAATTCTTGTAATTAAAGTCTGAATGCAGGACTTTATTCCCCATAAAGGAGCAGAGTTTATCATCATGGCTGTGGGTTTAGTTTGAGCTGGAGGGTCTTGTATCTCTCTGTAACCGATGGTTTATAAAAGGCTTCATTTTCCTGTTGCAGTGTTCAACATTTAACGTTGCGAGATGATCTTAAATCATCTTAAGCTACCTTAAACCACCTAAAACCACCTAAAACCACCGTAAACCACCATAAACCAACTTAAACCACCTTAAACCACCTAAAACCAACTTAAACCATCGGAAACCTCCTTAAACAACCTTAAACCACCGTAAACCACCTTAAACCAACTTAAACCATCGGAAACCTCCTTAAACAACCTTAAACCACATTAAACCACCTTAAACCAGCTTAAACCTCCTTAAACCACCTTAAACCACCTTAAACCACCTTAAACCAACGGAAACCTCCTTAAACCACCTTAAACCACCTTAAACCACCTTAAACCAGTGTAAACCAGTTCCTTAGTGTCTGGATCTTCCTTTCCTGTGTTCTGCTGATTTTAATCCACCAATCAGGTTCTTCTCTCTCGTCAGGACAAACAGCTGATTGATGGTTGTTTACTTCCTCTGACATCTGGGCCTCTAAACGTTTCTGCTTTTATTTATTGATATTTTGCTCTTTTGTTTGGTGCCTTCTGATCATGAGACCCTTTAAACGAACACACACACACACACACACGTGCACACTCCGCCATGTGCACAAATCCCCGCCATAATCGCCCATCAATTTATGTGTTTTGTGCGTTTAAGGAGCAGCTACTTTCCCGGGATCCGCGGGGGTTACTGAGCGCGTGCAGACCGGCGGCGGCGGTCACATCCAGTTATGCTGACACGGACCAGCATCTGCTCACGGGCTCCACAATGGCACCCATTTGCACTTAAATGAGTGGATTTAAGTGGCGCGCCGCCGTTACCACTCGGCCATATGTGATCCCAGTGTCTTTATCCTGCATTACACCGAGGAGGACGAGGGGGAGGATGGAGGGGGAGGGGGGGAGGTATAAGGAGAGAGAAATGGAAGTGTAATGAGAAGGAGATGGAGCCGAGAGAAGGAGGTTGGAGCAGCAGATAGGAAACAGAGACGAGGATTAGAGCCTGAAGAAGAGACCTGAGAGGGAATTAGAGCAACAGGAACACATTCAGCATTTAACCTGTTCAGCAAACGTCACGCCGTAAACACCTGGATGGATTCACAACCTCAACTAGTCTAACAATAACCCACACCTGGTGTCTGTCTGAGGAGGTTTAGAGTCTCTTTGTGGTTGTTTTGTGTGTCTTTGTTGTTGTTTTGTGTCTCTTTGAAGTTGTTTTGTGTCTCTTTGTGGTTGTTTTGTGTCTCTTTGTGGTTGTTTTGTGTCTCTTTGTTGTTGTTTTGTGTCTCTTTGTGGTTGTTTTGTGTCTCTTTGAAGTTGTTTTGTGTCTCTTTGTGGTTGTTTTGTGTCTCTTTGTGGTTGTTTTGTGTCTCTTTGTGGTTGTTTTGTGTCTCTTTGTTGTTGTTTTGTGTCTCTTTGTGGTTGTTTTGTGTCTCTTTGTGGTTGTTTTGTGTGTCTTTGTGGTTGTTTTGTGTCTCTTTGTGGTTGTTTTGTCTCTTTGTTGTTGTTTGTGTCTCTTTGTTGTTGTTTTGTGTCTCTTTGTTGTTGTTTTGTGTCTCTTTGTTGTTGTTTTGTGTGTCTTTGTTGTTGTTTTGTGTCTTTGTGGTTGTTTTGTGTCTCTTTGTTGTTGTTTTGTGTCTCTTTGTTGTTGTTTTGTGTCTCTTTGTTGTTGTTTTGTCTCTTTGTAGTTGTTTTGTGTCTCTTTGTTTTTGTTTTGTCTCTTTGTTGTTGTTTTGTGTCTCTTTGTGGTTGTTTTGTGTCTCTTTGTTGTTGTTTGTGTCTCTTTGTTGTTGTTTTGTGTCTCTTTGTTGTTGTTTGTGTCTCTTTGTGGTTGTTTGTGTCTTTGTGGTTGTTTTGTGTCTCTTTGTTGTTGTTTTGTGTCTCTTTGTTGTTGTTTTGTGTCTCTGTTGTTGTTTTGTGTCTCTTGTGGTTGTTTTGTGTCTCTTTATGTTGTTTTGTGTCTTTGTTGTTGTTTTGTGTCTCTTTGTTGTTGTTTCTTTGTGTCTCTTTCGTTGTTGCTTTGTGTCTTTGTTGTTGTTTTGTCTTTGTGGTTGTTTGTGTCTCTTTGAGGTTGTTTTTACGGTTTCTTGTGGCTGTTTTGTGTCTCTTGTTTTTGCCTTGTGTCCCTTGCAGTTGTTTGTAGGCCCCTTTATTGTTGTTTTGTGTCTCTTGTTGTTTGTGTCTCTTTGCTGTTGTTTTTGTCTCTTTGGTGGTTGTTTTGTGTGTCTCTTGAGGTTGTTTTGGTAGTTCTTGTTTTTGTTTTGTGTCTCTTTGTGGTTGTTTTTTGTGTCTCTTGTTGCTTGTTTTGTGTCTCTTTGTTGTTTTGTGTCTCTTGTTGCTTTGTCTCTTTGTGGTTGTTTTGTGTCTCTTTTGAGGCTGTTTTGTGTCTCTTGAGGTTGTTTTGTGTCTCTTTGTGGTTGTTTTGTGTCTGTTTGTTGTTGTTTTGTGTCTGTTTGTTGTTGTTTTGTGTCTCTTTGTTGTTGTTTTGTGTCTCTTTGTGGTTGTTTTGTGTCTCTTTGTGGTTGTTTTGTGTCTCTTTGTGGTTGTTTTGTGTCTCTTTGTGGTTGTTTTGTGTCTCTTTGAGGTTGTTTTGTGTCTCTTTGTTTTTGTTTTGTGTCTCTTTGTGGTTGTTTTGTGTCTCTTTGTTGATGTTTTGTGTCTCTTTGTGGTTGTTTTGTGTCTCTTTGTTGTTGTTTTGTGTCTCTTTGTGGTTGTTTTGTGTCTCTTTGTTTTTGTTTTGTGTCTCTTTGTGGTTGTTTTGTGTCTCTTTGTTGTTGTTTTGTGTCTCTTTGTTGTTTTGTGTCTCTTTGTTGTTGTTTTTTCTCTTTGTGGTTGTTTTGTGTCTCTTTGAGGTTGTTTTGTGTCTCTTTGTTGTTGTTTTGTGTCTCTTTGTTGTTGTTTTGTCTCTTTGTGGTTGTTTTGTGTCTCTTTGAGGTTGTTTTGCGTCTCTTTGTTGTTGTTTTGTGTCTCTTTGTTTTTGTTTTGTGTCTCTTTGTGGTTGTTTTGTGTCTCTTTGTTGTTGTTTTGTGTCTCTTTGTTGTTTTGTGTCTCTTTGTTGTTTTGTGTCTCTTTGTTGTTGTTTTGTGTCTCTTTGTTGTTGTTTTGTGTCTCTTTGTTGTTGTTTTGTGTCTCTTTGTTGTTGTTTGTGTCTTTGTTGTTGTTTTGTGTCTTTGTGGTTGTTTTGTGTCTCTTTGTTGTTGTTTGTGTCTCTTTGTTGTTGTTTTGTGTCTCTTTGTTGTTGTTTGTGTCTCTTTGTTGTTGTTTTGTGTCTCTTTGTTGTTGTTTTGTGCCTCTTTGTTGTTGTTTTGTCTCTTTGTTGTTGTTTTGTGTCTTTGTTGTTGTTTTGTGTCTCTTTGTTGTTGTTTTGTGTGTCTTTGTGGTTGTTTTGTGTCTCTTTGTTGTTGTTTTGTGTCTGTTTGTGGTTGTTTGTGTCTCTTTGTGGTTGTTTTGTGTCTCTTTGTTGTTGTTTTGTGTCTCTTTGTTGTTGTTTTGTGTCTTTGTTGTTGTTTTGTGTCTCTTTGTTGTTGTTTTGTGTGTCTTTGTGGTTGTTTTGTGTCTTTGTTGTCGTTTTGTGTGTCTTTGTTGTTTTGTGTGTCTTTGTGGTTGTTTTGTGTCTCTTTGTTGTTGTTTTGTGTCTCTTTGTTGTTGTTTTGTGTCTCTTTGTGGTTGTTTTGTGTCTCTTTGAGGTTGTTTTGTGTCTTTTTGAGGTTGTTTTGTGTGTCCTTGCAGTCATAAACCTTTTCATAGCAGAAAAGTGTCTCCTGTCCTATAATACAGTACATTCTATTATTATAGTGAAGTTTTCACCAAATCTGATCTGAGTCTTTAATATTCAGGATCTACTGACTCCATTCTACTGTTAAAACACACTTGAAGTCCATTAAAGTCATTAAAACGGGCACCATGACAAAGACTTCTGTTGTACTTAATGACCTCCAACCAGAACTCGTGTGTTTAAGATGAACTGGGATCAAAAGAGTTCCTGAATCACAGTAATGGATGGAGCAGAGACAGATCTTGAGTAAATTTAGATGAATTTAAAACATTTAGGACAGTTTTTTAATAATTATGGAGGAATTTAGATTTTAATTGAATTAATGTTGTTATGTTAAAGGGCACCATGACTTCTGTGGAGGTTAATGACGTCCAACCAGAGACATTCATCAAGTAAACGAATAAGAAAATTGATGACAGAACTAAGAATTCCCTGTTTTTTAGCAGTGGAAAACAGCAGAGTGTCAGAAAAGGTTTTCTAAAAGAACCAGTCAGACTGATTAATGACCAGACTAGCTGGTGATTACTGGTTAATGAGTAACTGATTAATCACTGCACGCCTGAATGGAGACTTAAAAATCAGAGATTAGGTTCTCTGCTGGTTTGTGTGGAATTCAAGTTTTGAAGTTTTGAACCAAAGTTTAGTTTAATTTAAAAGATTAGATCTTTAAAGTTTGCGGAGGATAAAAACACCAGAAAAGTCACGTTCAACAATTAAACCTGAGACTGAATTCAGATTTTAATTTGTGGAGCTCCTCTGCTGACGGTGCTGATGGTGGCGTTCAGCAGTAAACAGGCCTCGGTGTTGGGCTTCCAGCTTCACTCAGACCTCCTTCAGGTTCACGTGATAAAGAAGCTCATTGTTATTCTGAGCCGGGGCGTCGGTCATATTTAAATCATAAATGTCATTACGGGTGACTAGTATCTATAATGGATCCAGCATCAGAGGGAGATTAGCCCACCGTGTCGGCTGCTTATTAGCGCCGTGATAACGCGCTCTAATTGTAATCACTATTTAGCTGCTTTCTGCCGCGGCTCTGCGTCGCCGATAAAAGTTTAATGGAAGATGGAAGTCGTTGGTTTCTGCTCAGAATCACACCTGAAACGGTAAAAAGCCACGTCTCCCTTAGCTCCGGAGCAGAACTTTAAATCAGACTCGTTAGTCAGATCTACCGCCTGCTCTGATTGGTGCCTTTTCTTCTGTCCCCTAATGAGTTCCTACATTTCCCAGGATGCTTCATTCATTACTGGCCTGTACTGTGTTGATCTGTAGATTTACTAAATGAAGGAGACTCATTCCTTTCAGATAAACTCGCCCAGAACAGAGTTTAAAAGTGTAAAAACTTTAAAATTCCTCTTCAGATACTGAAATTATTTAATACATCGTACAAATCAAAGGGCAGGCAGTGATGTTAGTGTCAAAATTTAAATTTAAAATCCATGTTTGCATTAAAAATTAAACATACAATGAAAGAATATAACACATTAATGTAGGATTTGAAGCACAGAATATAGTTTATATGTTCTCCTGCTGTCATCAGTGTGGTTTTCTATAATGTGATTTAATGTTTTTAATATTTAGGGTCGATCAAAAGATCATTATTATTAGTTGGTGCAATTTTGAATCACAATTCTGAGGCCCTGAACATGCTGGAAAACACGTATAACTTGGCACGCCCATCAGACCTGGTGGAACATTTAATATTCTGGGGGAATTACACATGTGAGTGTCAAAATGACTGAACAGCGCCCCCTAGTATATTTCAAAAGAGGGTTTATATTCAGTTAGTTTCACCTACAGCTACCAAATTCATTACACATATGTATCACGACAAGACGCACAAAAAAGCCTCTAGAACCCACAATGCAACAGGAAGTCGGCCATTTTGAATTTGCTGTCAGATTTTTGGAGATTTTGGCCAAAATTTTCCACTTTTCTAGAGTGAACTCGTCCTGGGGGGTAACACTGAGAGATCTCAGATTTACCCAGCATATACTAGTTATTAAAATATTCCGCAACAGTAAGAGGGCGTGGCCATGGCGGTCCACAGTGTTTTGTCATTTCACCATGACAGAAACAGGAAGTGATGTCTAACTAGCCTGTATGTGCTCCAATCAGCCTCAGACTTCACATGCATGATCAGAGTCCGGCCCTGATGACATCCATTAGATATCCAGTTTCAGTCGCTGACCAACATGAAGCGAGGACGAGTCCGACGCTGCTCACAGCTTTAATCTATATTATTATTTCATTTATTGTGATGTGGTTCCTCATCAGACCTGATGGTCCACTATGTGCTGCTGTGGTTTTTAACCTGAACTTTAGTATTTTATATTGTTATTATTTGTCGTTTCTTTTTTATATTCTCCTTTTTTTAACTTTTGTTTTCAGTTTCTCTCTTTGTTCTTTTATTCTTTTGCTCTCACATCCAGTTTAGATGAGTTTAGTCTGTTTCTAACTTTATTTATAATGAGATTCAGTATGTAGCGTGTTTTCTGTTTCTCTGCTTTTTGCTGGTGAATCTCTCTGACTGGTTTCTGTCGTCGTCCTGTTGAAGCTCTTTGTAAACTCTGCTGTTTAAATGAGGCTCCTCTCATTATTACGATGGTTTAGTGTCTCTGTTTGAATGAAACACAGAACAGATGAAGCCTCTCAGCTGTTAGATGGAGGTGGGATGAATGGAAGGAAACACGATGTGGTGTTTTTAATCCCAGACAGTGAAGGATGAAGTGAGACAAGTGAACAGAGATGTACAGTACAGGTAGACAGATATATACAGGTAGGCAGGTAGACGTACAGGTAGATATACAGGTAGATATACAGGTAGATATACAGGTAGATATACAGGTAGATGTACAGGTAGATGTACAGGTAGATGTACAGGTAGACAGGTGAACTCAGAGTTCCAGGTGAAGCTGCTGCCTCATAACTACAGAATTAATGTCAGCTAAAAGCTCCAACCTTCACTTGGCTTTCTGTCGATGAAACATATTAACTCTGTTTATCGCAACCTTTAGTGTGTGTGTGTGTGTGTGTGTGTGTGTGTGTGTGTGTGTGTGTGTGTGTGTGTGTCAATCGATGGTGTTTTTAATGGAACATATGAGCAGTGACAGAAGAGTGAAACACCTCATGTTTGTCAATGAACACACTCAGTAGTGTACAGTAACAGTGTGTATACAGGAGAATAACACACACACACACACACACACACACACACATGCTAACACACACACACACACACACACTCGGTGTTTCCATGACTTCAGAGGACTTTGTGTTGACTTTCTTCCTCTACATCTTCTTTTCTTTGCTCTAAACATCCTGAAACACATTTTCACAATAAAAGTCTTCCTGTGTTTTGATCATGTGACCTGAAGCCTTAAACCTACCTGAAACATGACGCTGAGGACGGCTGGGTTTCACTGGTATTCTAACGGTTTGGATTCTGGTTCTGCTCATTGATTCCATTTGGTTTGAGGATCTAAAGTGTCTGGATGATAATAATAACCAACAGAGACGTCCTGTTCTGGTCTCAGAGACCAGGATCAGGGATGATCACAGTATTTCTGGACTGATCAGTACCAGACCTCAGTCTGGTCCTTAGTTATACGTCTGCTGTCGCTCAGGTGTTGTAAAGGCAGAGCAGCGTTTGTGGCAGGATGCTGGTTTAGAAGAATCTGAAGCACTGTTGATCAATAATCAATAACTGATAGCACAGATTGAGCTCAGCTGATGTTTGGCTTCTCACAGTTAACTGAAGATGATGGACTGTGATGTTAAAACGCCTCAATCCAAAACCAGATGACTCCAAATGTAGCAGAACTGACTCAGAATCTGTCAAACATGATGCAAAACGTGTGCAAAGACATTAGAAATTTGTCTAAAATGACTAAAAATGTGTCCAAAATTACTCCTGGTTTGTTCAAAATGACCTAAAACTAGTGAGAAATTATTTAAGATTAGTCTAAAGTGTTTTTTTGTCTCAGTCAGCACAAATAAACTCGATGAAGACGATGAGGCTGGAATCAGACTCGTCTATTCTGCACACGTCTCTCTGACAGCAGCTCTGAGATCCTCCGTAGACATTCAGGAAGAATAAAAACTCCTTCGTTGGACGTTGAGACGCCACAAACCGGCTCCTGTATGTAGAAACTAACAGAGGAACCTGCTGCAGAGCTGCGTTAGCGACACGGGATGCTAAATCTAGTAAATGTTTACTATTTGACTGTTTTAATAGTCAAATAGTAAACATTTGACTATTAAAACAGTTTTATAGTCAAATGTTGTAAAAGAACCGATCAGTCTGTTTAAATCTGGATGTTTTCATGTCGACTTTACCTCCAGTTTTCCTGTTTTTCTCTGTTGTTTGTTGGTTTTGTTCAGTCAGAATGTAAATTATGTTTTTCTCTGTGGTTTTATTATTTATTATCTGCAGTTTGCCAAACAAGAAAGTAGTTTCAATTATTTTTTTTTATTTTTTTTAGTCCCTCTTTGAATAACAGCACAGTTCTGTAAAATAATTAGAATGAATCACTGTTTATAAAAAAAATACAGATTTTTAATGAGGACATTTTATTTTATTATTATAATTAAATTTATATTTTTTCCTTTGATTTTATTACTTATTATCTGCAGTTTGCCTGAAAAGAAAAACCTGCAAAATAAAAGTTTAAACTATTATTATTATTATTTCATTTCTGTAAAGTAATTAAAATAAATATGGTTTTTAAAGTGTAAGTTTACAGTTAAAAATGACAAAAAATGAATCAGTGTTCATAAAAATACAGATCTTTAATGAGGACATTTATAATTTATCTTATTATTAATAATATTAGAATTTTTCTGTGATTTTATTTTTTATTTTCTGTAATTTAACAGGGAAAATCTTTTTTTAAAAAAGCTCATCTTTTATGATGTAGTTGTTTCAGTCGTTTGCTTTTACTCCGTCCACAGAAATGACTTTAGATTCTTATTTGTCTTTTGCTTTATGCAGGATCTGGAAAAAAAAATAGAGAAACTCAAAAGAAAAAAACAACAAAACTGAACAAATACAAAAAAATTACAAAAAAAGTTTTTAAAAATATTAAACTAGAGGAAAGTGTCCCGTCTCTCCACACTTCCACTAAATAGAGTTATTGATTCTTTTCCTTGCAGTCACCTTTAGTTCTTGCTGCTTGTGTTAATGCAGCGTCGTCCTTTTTGTCCCCTGCCTGCTGCCGTAGTCGTACATGTAGTTCAGCTGTTAGTGCTCGGTGGGGAGACGCAGCAGATGGAGCATAAAACAAAGCAGCACACATCAGGGAGCTGCACAGTGACGTGTTCAGGTGTAAATTACAGCCGTGTACGCAGGTGTGTGTGTGTGTGTGTGTGTGTGTGTGTGTGTGTGTGTGTGTGTGTGTGTGTGTGTGAGTGTGTGTGTGTGTGTGTGTGTGTGTGTGTGTGTGTGTGTGTGATCCATCATTAGTTAAACAGCTGCTTGTCAGAGCTGCAGCTCATAAAGCATCTCAGGGCGTCTCTTCCTTTATCTCTCTTCTTTAATGCGAACACTGAGCAGGGCTGCTGAGCTTTAAATCCAGAGTCCAGAGGTCTGCCAGGGTTTATTTAGCTTTATTTAATTTTATTAATACTTATTCTACACTAAAAGCATGTTGAGCTGTGATTGGGAAGTCAAGTCCACTGTTAAGGAGAAAATCAATGCAGCGTCATTTAAATGGTCCTGATCAGCTGGGATACTGATGTTTATGAGGCCCATGGAGGTGAAGTCTGACAGCAGAAGAGCTGATTTTAAAATGAAAGGACTCAAATATTAGTCCGAAATGAGAAAAACATCTAGGAAACGTCCTGAGCCTGAAACGTTTTGGTCCTTCCTGGTAAACTAACTGCTGCTGCTCAAAGGATCCAGAGAGTCTGTCGGGTTTCTGACCATGAATTTAGTTCTGAGAAACATGAAAACTGAATATAATAAAGTTAAAACTTGTCCAAAGTGACAGAAACAGTCTCCATTCATCAGTTACTGGGGTTTAGATCATCCCGGTTCGTCTTAAACACCTGAGCTCTGGTTGGAGGTCATTAAGTATAACAGGAGTCTTTGTCTTGGTGCCCGTTGCTAAACTGTTGTAAAGCTCCAGTATGTGATGTTCTGTGGCGCTGCAGAGACACTGGACTGGTTAATGACTTTAATGTACCTGAAATGTGTTTTATCTATAAAAACATGATCAGATATGAAATATTAAATGGATCAGATCAGATCAGTGGAATAAAATCTTGATCAGGACGTCTGTTTGTGTTTAAAAAGTGATGTCTCATGTCTTTCTATGTTTCCAGCATGAACCAGCTCATCTGCAGGGAACCAATGAGAAGGTGGAGAAGCAGCATGGAGCGATATGATTGGCTGTTAATGATGCCAGGAGGAGCATGTTTGTTCACGCAGCCAGATTTATTGTCACATGATGGTTTGTATTCGATGCATTTAGGGGTTGTGAAGCGAACTTGTAGCCGGTGGGTCGCTGGTTCGAGTCCCTGGACTGGTTAGAGGTTGAGTTGGGAAAGTGAGAGCGACCACTAGTCCCAGACTCCACCACTGTGGGCCCCTGAGCAAGGCCCTTAACCTCTGACTGCTCCTAGTATGTAGAGTTAACTGTGGATAGGATGGGTCAATGCAGAGAAGGGATTTCCCCAATGGGATCAATAAAGGTTGGATTATTATTATTTAAGAGAACCTACTGAACAGTTTTCTTGTCTGTGAAGATCCTCAGTCGTCCAGGTCATGGTTGTCCTCGTCTGGATGCTACGATTGAAACCGTGAGGACGACTTGTCTGCTGCTGTAGCTGAGGCCTGTGGTTGGTTCATCTTCATCTGTCTCAGTCAACTGGTATCAGCTTTGATTTGCATATAGACAGAATAGGAGATGGAGGACGACATTTCATTAGCTGTGAACTCTGTGTACGAACATCTGGACGAGGGTGAATCTGACCTGATCACAGTTCTGCTTTTAATTCTCTTGTTCAGACGTTGAGGTCTCTGGGACTCTACGATGCCATTTGCTGATGGACTTTTAGCTTTTTAACCTGCAGACCACAAAGAGTTCAGGTTCAGGACTGTTTCTCTGATGAACTCAGTGTGAATGTTGGTTCATCACAGGGTTGTATTTTATACTTCGTACAGCTGTGATTGTGTTTCCTCTAATCCTGATAATCTGATCATTAAGTTTTCTGATGACACAACAACCGTTGGATTGATTTCCTCAAATGATGACTCTTGTTATAGATCATCCTGGAGCGAGGAAAACAACTTGTCCTTGAACACTTCTACAACCTTTGAGATGGTTTTATATAATATACATAAATGTCATTGACCTGTTTTTATAAACGGTGCTGAGCTGCAGATTGTCGACATGTAAGTTTCTCGGTGTCTCTGATGACCTGAGCTGGAACATGAACACCAGTCAGCCGTCAAAAATTCCTGACAGCAGCTTTTCTTTTAGAGGAAGTTGAAAGAATTCACCCTCAATAAGCAGATTCTGTTAAACTTCTACCGGTGTGGCGTAGAAAGTGTTTGAACGATGCATCACTGTGTGGTTTGGGAACGCCACAGCCAGAGAACAGAAGCTTTAACAGAGTGGTCTGCTCTGCTCTGCCCTGAAGAGCATCGGCATTGAACCGTCCACCTTAGAGGACATTTACAAACAGAGACTTTAGCTGTTGTAAATGAGCCGCTACATCCGGCTGAGGACTTGTTGGAGCTTCTACCATCAGGTCGGTGCTATCGTGACATTAAATGTGGTTCGTCTCACCACAGGAGAAGTTTTTCCCTCCAAGCTGTGGTGTCTTTAAATAAAGCATCCTGACAGGACGTTTCCCTTCTGCTCCATATTTGTCATATATCAGCATTTAACTGTGACTTTCATCATATATTGATGACTGGCAGCTGTTAGTGAGTCTGTATGAATGATCTGACAGGACACTGGAGCTGCTGCACCTCTTTTCCAATGTGGTGTTTTTAACTGCAAACGGCAAATAAGCTGAAACTGAAACTGAAACTGAAAGTGAAAGTGGTATCTGTGCTGTAGTGTGAACCTACACCTGTCAGTTGGTATACTCGCGTAACGTGCACGCTCTCAGTGCTGGTGTACTCGTGCACGCTCTCGCTGTTTATCCATCATATTTCACGGCGGCTCTTTCATCCTCGGCCGACCGTCATCATCTCTCAGCCGGGTAGCGGCGGCAGGGAGCGGCGGGGCGGCGAACCCGACGCACCCGGCTGGAAAGAATCAGAGTTTACACGACGGCGAGGCGGAGAAATTAAAGATGACTTTTTTTATTTTTCTTTATCTGGAGGAGAATTCATTACCTGGCAGAGGAGCGGAGCTGAGCGCTGTCAGCCAAGAATAATGACTTGTCTAACTGATAGCACTCACACACACACACACACACACACACACACACACACACACACTCACACACACACACTCACACACACACACACACACACACACACTCCTACACATCGTCAACAGCCACACTCAGCCCTCTGCTCAGACTCATGCAGACAAACAGACGTTACACAACATGTCGACACTCGTTGGTTTTCTCTGCTTTTCGCCTTCAAATACAAACCGAGCAGCAAAAAGAGACGAAGCTGCAGAAACAGCGGAGCCTCGGGTTTCTCCTCAGAGCCGCTCGTAAAGCAGAAAACTGGTTTTTGATTCCTAAATCTAATTTAAAGGAAAGAAATCACGATCCCAGGAGGACGAACTTTAGCTCCTCTGCAGCCGTTTGGATCCAGCACAAGATGCAGAATAATGAAACCTTTCAGACAATAAAAGTAAAATTAGACGTAAATAAGTGTTGTTCTGTGTCTGAGATGGAAAAGGAAAGAAAGGGAGGTCTGACGGCAAAACAAGGAGCTGAAGGAGCTTTTCTGTTGCAGTTTTACTGGATTTAAACATGAAGATCACTTTATTCATTCGTTCAGTTTAAAGGTCCACATCCAGCTGCTTGTGTTTCCTCCTTTCCTTCAGGGTGTTTTATAGCTGCTCTCTGTGCAGGTAGAAGGTCTGCTAACGGGGCTTTGAGTCATTTTAGATAAAATTTTAAGTCATTTCAACATTTGTTCATCATTCTGGAGGATGTTGGAGTCAAACTGGAGAAGTTTGGAGTGATTCTGAAGGTTTTGTCTGAAGTTGTGAGTCGTTTTGTTGGAAGTGGAGAATCCAAAGGCAGAGAGACACCGAGCAGAGGAGCTGCAGTGAAGTACAGGATGAAGAAAGACGGAAGTGTTTCTGAGCATTAAGCAGGTAAACATGTTGGATCTAGAGCTGGTGGAGCTTTTCTGTGGACAAACTTCATCTTGATCTCTGCAGTATTTTCAAGCGTTGGTGGTCCAGTAGTAGAACTCTTGGCTGGGGTTTGATTCCTGGCTGATGCAGTCACAGTTCAGGGGCAGTTCTTTTGAACCACAGACCGCTTTCATGTACGACAATATTTTTATGGACCGGGTTCAAGAAGGGGGACAGATATAATGACGTCATTGAAAAATATATGAAGTGTGTAAAAAGGCTGGCAGAGTTGGACGAGTCCTCGCTTCGTGCTGGTGAGTGACTGAGACTGGATGTCACCATGTGGCTGTCGTCAGGACCAGACTTAGATCACACATGTCAAGTTTTAGTCTAATCGGAGCATGTCCAGGCTAGTTAGACATCACTTCCTGTTTCATGGCGTGATGGCGAGCATCAGTATAGGCGTGTGACTGAGCTATCCTTATATGGTCATGTGACTGAGCTATCCTTATATGGTCATGTGACTGAGCTATCCTTATATGGTCATGTGACTAAGCTATCCTTATATGGTCATGTGACTGAGCTATCCTTATATGGTCATGTGACTGAGCTATCCTTATATGGTCATGTGACTGAGCTATCCTTATATGGTCATGTGACTGAGCTATCCTTATATGGTCATGTGACTAAGCTATCCTTATATGGTCATGTGACTGAGCTATCCTTATATGGTCATGTGACTGAGCTATCCTTATATGGTCATGTGACTAAGCTATCCTTATATGGTCATGTGACTGAGCTATCCTTATATGGTCATGTGACTGAGCTATCCTTATATGGTCATGTGACTGAGCTATCCTTATATGGTCATGTGACTGAGCTATCCTTATATGGTCGTGTGTCTGTCATGAGGCCTGGACTCTGATCACACCTGTGAAGTTTGAGGCTGATTGAAGCACATCCAGGCTAGTTAGACATCACTTCCTGTTTCTTTAATGGCGAAACGCCGCGGGCCGCCACGGCCACGCCCTCATACTTTTGAGGAACATTTTAATAACTTTTCTCTCCAATGCCTGGAGTAAACGCTGGACACATTAGAGATCTGTTGGAGTTACCAACTAGGAGGAGTTCACTCTAGAAAATTAGAAAAATTTTTCCAAAATCTCCAAACATCTGACAGTAAATTCAAAATGGCCGACTTCCTGTTGCATTGTGGGTGTGGGTTCTAGAGACTTTTTGTGTGTCTTGTCATGATACATATCTGTACCGAACTTGGCAGCTGGAGGTGAAACTAAGTGAATATAAACCCTATTTTTAATTTTCTAGGGGGCGCTGTGGAGCCATTTTGCCATTTACATGAGTAATTCCCCCAGAATATGTCAGCAGTGCATCGTCCTGATGAGCGTTTCAAGTTATATGTGTTGTTGAGTATTTCTAGGGCCTCAGAATTGTGCACAATGAGTCTGTAAAATAATAATAATCTTAATCCGAGCGTTCGACTCAGACCTGAATATTAATTTAGATTTTTGACCAGGAGTCTGCTTCAGTCACAGCCGAGGACAAACAGCAGCACACTTCTCCATACATGTAGCATCCAGACGAGCACAAATCTAATTTCAATGTGGCAACACACACACACACACACACACACACACACACACTCGCTGGGTAATAACCTCTCTGTGCCCCAATCCAGAGGAAATCAGCTGGAATGTGAAATTGAAAACAAACAGTCATTTCAGATAGAGCAGCGCCTCTCTGCTCGCTGTTTGAAGCCTCCGATCGGATCAGATATACAGTAGAGCTCATGTTCCCTAAATCCCCATCTAATAGACGCCTCATACATAATCACAGCAGCAGCAGCAGCAGCTCCACCCGTACGGAGGCAGCGACGGACACCAGAGTTCCCAACATTAAATCATTTTAAATCTACACCCAGAAACCTGACGGTTGACTCCAGCCAGCAGCCATCCTCTGGATCCACTTCACTTCCTTTATCAGGGCTTCAGTTGCTCCAGTTCATATTTCCTCCTCACTTTAATTCTTAGGGCCCGAGCATGAAAAGACAAGGGCCAGTGATCAGTGTGAAACACTGGACGCTGTCATTGCTCTGCAGCGCAAGGACCCTGTTGTTGCTGCTCTGTTTGTTTCTTTGTTTCCTTACTTTTCTTACCTAAAAGTCACTTAATGTGCTCAAAAACTCCCCAAATTTGGCAAAAAAGTTGATATTTTGGGGGAATTACACATATGAATGGCAAAATGACTCAATAGCGCCACCTTTAAAATTGGACTTCAGTGGAGTTAATACGATTAGTTTCACGTACAGCTACAAAATTTAGTACACGTATGTATCACGATGAGACGAACAAAACTGCCTAATCAACCCTTTACCCAAAATGCAACAGGAAGTCGGCCATTTTGAATTTACGGCCAGAATTTTCACCTTTTCACGCATTTGCCCATTTTGCCGTTTTTTGGCCAATTTTCCAGAGATGTCACATTTTCTAGAGCGAACTCACCATTTTATTTTATTTTATTCCATTCTATTTAATTTAGTTTAAAGTCTTAGCTACAACGGTCACATGACCTTAGTTTAGCTCCGCCCACGATGACTGTGATTGGTTTAAAGAAACACAAGAAGCCAGAGCTTAATGACAGTGAGGAGCAGTCAGACCATTCTACACTACAGAATTAAATAATGACAGTGAGGAGCAGTCAGACCATTCTACACTACAGAATTAAATAATTACAGTGAGGAGCAGTCAGACCATTCTACACTATAGAATTAAATAATGACAGTGAGGAGCAGTCAGACCATTCTACACTATAGAATTAAATAATGACAGTGAGGAGCAGTCAGACCATTCTACACAATAGAATTAAATAATGACAGTGAGGAGCAGTCAGACCATTCTACACTATAGAATTAAATAATTACAGTGAGGAGCAGTCAGACCATTCTACACTATAGAATTAAATACTGACAGTGAGGAGCAGTCAGACCATTCTACACTATAGAATTAATAATGATAGTGAGGAGCAGTCAGACCATTCTACACTATAGAATTAATAATGACAGTGAAGAGCAGTCAGACCATTCTACACTATAGAATTAAATAATGATAGTGAGGAGCAGTCAGACCATTCTACACTATAGAATTAAATAATGATAGTGAGGAGCAGTCAGACCATTCTACACTATAGAATTAAATACTGACAGTGAGGAGCAGTCAGACCATTCTACACTATAGAATTAAATAATGATATTGAGGAGCAGTCAGACCATTCTACACTACAGAATTAAATAATGATATTGAGGAGCAGTCAGACCATTCTACACTATAGAATTAAATACTGACAGTGAGGAGCAGTCAGACCATTCTACACTATAGAATTAATAATGATAGTGAGGAGCAGTCAGACCATTCTACACTATAGAATTAATAATGATAGTGAGGAGCAGTCAGACCATTCTACACTATAGAATTAAATACTGACAGTGAGGAGCAGTCAGACCATTCTACACTATAGAATTAAATAATGATATTGAGGAGCAGTCAGACCATTCTACACTATAGAATTAATAATGATAGTGAGGAGCAGTCAGACCATTCTACACTATAGAATTAAATACTGACAGTGAGGAGCAGTCAGACCATTCTACACTATAGAATTAAATACTGACAGTGAGGAGCAGTCAGACCATTCTACACTATAGAATTAAATAATGATAGTGAGGAGCAGTCAGACCATTCTACACTATATAATTTGCAGGGTAATTGTGGATATACTGAAGGTGTGTGTTGGATGTCAGCAGGTGAAGCTCAGCTCCTGTGGGTTTAATTTAACTGCTGTTTGTGTCGTTGTTGTGTTTTTGTCAGCGCTGCCTGATTATTATCGATTATTAATCGGGTCTCATGTCTCCTGTTCGACTGAGCAGCAGGTGATTCAGGTGAAGCATCGTCTGCTGCTCCTTGTAGAAACACGGATCTCTAAAAGTCACCTCTGTTAGAAAGACTCTGGCTTTTGTGGATCTCTGCTGTTTCCGTGCGTCGTCCTCAAAGCGCTAAGTGCTGCAGCACAAAGCCGAGCGTGTGTGTGTGTGTGTGTGTGTTACTGTGTGTGTGTGTGTGTGTGTGTGTGTGTGTGTGTGTGTGTTTTCTGGCTGTTTCATTTTCAGTTTGAGGCTCCCTGAGAGCTTTGGAATATTAAAACTCACTAACACGAACAGACATGAGAGTCGCAGCGCTGAGACTTCACTCTGCTGACAGCGGCTGCACTCCGGGTGTGTTACCGTGTGTGTTTTAACCGTGTGTGTTTTAACCGTGTGTGTTTTCAGCTGTGTGTGTTACTGTGTGTGTTTTAACCGTGTGTGTCGGTGTGTGTAGTTTTGTTATCAGACGTTGTGTGTCTGTGTGGAGGTGAGAGACAGAAGCTGATGAGTCCTTGAACACTCCACTCAGGGAGCTGCTGTCATCTCACTGTGTGTGTGTGTGTGTGTGTGAGTGTGAGTGTGTGTGTGTTACTGTGTGTGTGTGTGTGTGTGTGTGTGTGTGTGTGTGTGTGTGTGTGTGTGTGTGTGTGTGTGTGTGTGTGTGTGTGTGTGTACTGTGTGTTAGTGTGTGTGTGTGTGTGTGTGTGTGTGTGTGTGTGTGTGTTTACTGCAGAGGTAAAGTACATTTACTCAACTGTACTTAAAGAACCCGTCCAACATGTGATGATCCTGTTATTCTAATATAATAATTCTAATTATTCATGTTATTATTATTATTATTATTATTATTATTATTATTATTATTATTCATATTCATATTATTTAAGTTCTTTATATTTTGCACTAAACCACTGAATCATTCGATCAGTTTAATTAAACTGTGGATCAATCGATGCTGAAGGAGCAATAAATCTAATTTAAGTAAACCGTCCTAAAGGTCAAACTGTCTCCTCTGGTTGATGGAATCCACCAGTCAGCGGCTCTAATAGACTAAAACACCGTCTACAGTTCAGCTGATTGACTTTGTCTGAAATCTTTATTAATTCTTTATTTTAACTAGTTTTCCTTTTAAACTGAATTCTGAATTTATGCCAGTTTCCTTTTGTCTGCCTCCGCCTCCTGTTTGTCTCAGCAGCTCTCTGAATGGGACGGATGTGAAATAAACTAATAAATAAGAACATTTAAAAACAGTTTTTAACGATTATAAAACAGTATGTTTTGTTAAATCACACAATAAATGTCTTAATTTACAGGTTAAATGTAAAAAACACAAAAAAAATCTGTAGATAATGTGGATATTTAAATTATTTGTATTATTACCAAAAGTAATTAGTTCTTTATAAAGTGTGACTTTAACGTTTCACTGATTAACTGTGTTTAAATTCATTAATTACGTCATTATTTTACAGATTTATTTCGTTAGTTTCATAGTTTTTACTGTATTTTAACATTCCACCATTTTTAGGTGTTTATTCTGACACACAGGCTGCCAGGTTTCATTTAATTGTGTTTTATTTTATTTCATTTTATTTTATTTTATTCTTTATTTTACTTTATTTAATTCTGTTCTATTCTTTTTTTATTCTATTCAATTTTATTTTGTTTTATTTCATTTAATTCTTTATTTTACTTTTTCTATTTTATTTTGTTCTTTTTGTATTTAATTCTATTCTTTTTTATTTGATTCTATTCTATTTTATGTTATTCTATTTAATTTTATTATATTTAATTTAATTTAATTTAATTTAATTTTATTTTATTTTATTTTATTCTATTTTATTTTATTCTATTTAATTTTATTAAATTCAATTTAATTTAATTTAATTTTATTCTATTTTATTTGATTTTATTCTATTTTAGAAGGTGATTTTATTAATATTATGGTAGGAATAACACCAGTGGTTGTGATTTCATAATTGTGTATTTTTTTATGAATGATTTATTTCTTTGTTTTGTTTTTCGTCTTGTTTTCTGGCCGCTGACTCTTCGTCTTCACCGTTCTGACCTTTTAGCCCAGATCCGTGTTCTGATCCGTGCTCCAGAGATCTTCTCCACTCTGAGGGTTTCCTCTGTTTGCTGTTAGGGTTTCCTTTATCTTCCAGACCTTCTGCTGTTGGTTCCTCTGGTCCAGCTCTAGTTGGGCCCAGAGAGGCTGATCAGGAGGTCAGCAGGTCGTTTACAGCCTCGAACACAGACATCCTGAAAACAGGTGGTCTGGTGTGTCGATCGTCTTCCTGCTGCCCTCAGAATGAACCAGATCCAGACCTTCTCTGTGGACAAGATCAGTGATGAAGGTTGTTTACTGGATGCAGTCGTTCTGTGAAGCACAGCTCTGGATTCACTGGAGCTTCTCCTCAGACTGAAGAATGAAGATGTTTGAATCCTCCGTGGTGTCGACCAGAGGTTCTACAGTGTTTTAAAGACAGCAACAGTAGCTGGAGATACATCCAGCATGGAGGAACATCTAGTAGCTGGAGATACATCCAGCATGGAGGAACATCTAGTAGCTGGAGATACATCCAGCATGGAGGAACATCTAGTAGCTGGAGATACATCCAGCATGGAGGAATCTAGTAGCTGGAGATATCCAGCATGGAGGAACATCTAGTAGCTGGAGATACATCCAGCATGGAGGAGCATCTAGTAGCTGGAGATACATCCAGCATGGAGGAACATCTAGTAGCTGGAGATACATCCAGCATGGAGGAACATCTAGTAGCTGGAGATACATCCAGCATGGAGGAACATCTAGTAGCTGGAGATACATCCAGCATGGAGGAACATCTAGTAGCTGGAGATACATCCAGCATGGAGGAACATCTAGTAGCTGGAGATACATCCAGCATGGAGGAACATCTAGTAGCTGGAGATACATCCAGCATGGAGAACGTCTAGTAGCTGGAGATACATCCAGCATGGAGGAACATCTAGTAGCTGGAGATACATCCAGCATGGAGGAACGTCTAGTAGCTGGAGATACATCCAGCATGGAGGAACGTCTAGTAGCTGGAGATACATCCAGCATGGAGGAACGTCTAGTAGCTGGAGATACATCCAGCATGTAGGAACGTCTAG
>CM045462.1:32060966-32130966 GCA_024666655.1 Dascyllus trimaculatus | reverse complement strand
GTTCATTTTTAACCTGGATTAATCATGTTTCATTTTGCATGAGCAGACAGTGAAGAAGGGAATATCTGGACTCGGCGTGTTCATTAAACACCTCTAACAGTTCGTGTTCATGTTCGTCCAGTTCCACGGAGCCCAACGTTGCTGTGCTTCCTGATGGAGTCTTGTCCAACTCGTCCTGAGAGGCTACTTGATGAGCCTTCGTGAAGCCCTTAATCCTGACGACATTAAAGGTTGTAATCCACCTGGCGACTGTCCATCAGTTAGTCCGAGGTCGACTTACCGAGGCCCCGACGTTCCCTGATGGAGGTTCGTCTCAAGCTGGGCGACGCGTTAGCCGAAGTGCTACAGAATCCCCGACTAGCGTACGCTTCATGCTAACGTGGTGTTTTGAGCTGGACTAGCTCCTTCCTGCACAGTGAGTCCAGTACTTTCTGCCGGTCCACTGCTCCGTCTTGGTCTTTGTGCTCAGATTTCCCATCCAGAGGACCAACGTCTGTTTAGCGTCTTCCCAGTAGAGGTGGTTGGTTCTGGCACGACTGGATCAACTGGACATCTGAACAGCGGTAACTCTACTCGGACAAACTGCCTGAAATGTGTTGACTGAAAACAAACATCTGAATGGTTCCTGTGGAGACGGTGTTTGTCTAGAAGCTGCAGGGAGTCCGGCTGCTTCTCCTGCTACCTGTTGTTGTTCCTGATCTCTATAATAAACAGGAGGATGATCAGGATGGTTGAATGCAGGCCGTCCACTGGTCCTGGTGTTGTACTTTCAGTGAAGGATCCAGATGCTTCATGCAGCGCTGGCTTTATGAACTGCAGCCTTTCACTTGTTTGTTTAATTATTCATCTGGAATTAGAGCTTGTCAGTGTAAATTCCTGGATGCAGGCGTGTCCCTGAACGGCTCACCAGATTACAGTAGACATGGTGAAAACGGATGAAGGCCTCTTCAGCGAGCCGTCCGTCACGTCTCCAGACCAGACCTCTGATGTTTCCTCAGACAGATGATCCTCCATGACAAACGGAGGCGGTGGCGTATTA
This sequence comes from Dascyllus trimaculatus, assembly GCA_024666655.1. NCBI lineage: Eukaryota > Metazoa > Chordata > Actinopteri > Pomacentridae > Dascyllus > Dascyllus trimaculatus. Next base: position 32,129,927 of record CM045462.1, on the reverse strand, counting down.
GCGGACGATAAAACAACAAAGACGACGTTTATTTGCTGCTCTTCTCTCCAACTGGAGCCTCCTTGAGCTGAGGGATGCTCGGAGAGGAGCTGCAGTATTAAAATGGCTGCTTACTGCCGGCTGTAAAGGCTGCTGGAGAAATGAATGGAGGATATTTATAATAAATATACTTTTATTATGGCTGCAGGCTCATATATTAGTGTTTAGTGGATCCCCTCGCCGCCTCCTCCTCTCGGTCTGGCCTCTCTGCTGCTCTCCTTCTTTTCTACCACTGGCTTTTATTTTAAATTAGAATTTACGCTGAATTCAGAAGCAGTTTATGAGATTAAATGATCAGAACTGAGACAAACCCTTCAGATTAATGAGGTGATGCAGGTCAGAGGTGTCCAGCTGATGCACCACCAAACATCCAGGACATGAAGATGAGAAGAGTAATTATTTATCCGCACACAGGACCGTCAGAGTGTCAGTTTTATCATTTAAAACAACATAGAAGGATAAAAGATGAGAGTTAAGGGTCAAATAAAGGCACATGGAGCAAATCAAAGGTACGATTCAAGTGTTTTAATGTTATTTAAGGTCTGGTGCTGCAGAAATGTGCAAATTATTAGTCTGAGAATGTGTAAAAATAATCAGTATGTAACAGCTTCAGATGTGCAGAACAGTCAGTTTGAATAGAATAGAAATACTTTATGAATCCCAGAGGGGGAAAATAGGAAGAGTAAAGTTCCAACCACCATAGATGAATATAAATATCTAAATAGAAACAAACTATGAGAATATAAAATGAACAATAAGTGTCATATATACACTAAGGACAGCCGTTCAATAATGTGCAACATAAACTGTTGGATGTTAAAGGTGTTTTGGTGAAAATACTCAGTCTATTCATTATTTTGATATTTATTTTATTTCTATTTTTATTTTCTCTACATATTTATTTTAATATTTAATTATCGTTTTTTTTCTTATATTTCCTTCTTATATTTTTTGGTGCTGCTGACATAATTGAATTTCCCCCAATTAGGGATCAATAAAGAATATTTTACTCTATTCTATTCTATTCCATTCTTTTCTATTCTATTCTATTCTATTCTATTCTATTCTATTCTATTCTATTCTATTCTATTCTACTCTATTCTATTCTATTCTATTCTATTCTATTCTATTCTATTCCATTCTATTCCATTCTATTCTATTCTATTCTATTCTATTCTACTCTATTCTATTCTACTCTATTCTACTCTATTCTATTCTATTCTGCTCTATTCTATTCTATTCTATTCTATTCTATTCTATTCTATTCTATTCTATTCTACTCTATTGTCTTCTGTTCTATTGTATTCTAGTGTAGTCTAGTCTTTTTATTCTATTCTTTTCTATTCTATTCTATTCTATTCTACTCTATTCTATTCTACTCTACTCTATTCTATTCTATTCTATTCTATTCTATTCTATTCTATTCTATTCTATTCTTTTCCATTCTATTCTATTCTACTCTATTCTACTCTATTCTACTCTATTCTATTCTATTCTATTCTATTCTATTCTATTCTATTCCATTCTATTCCATTCTATTATATTCTATTCTATTCTACTCTATTGTCTTCTGTTCTATTCTATTCTATTCTATTCTATTCTATTCTATTCTATTCTATTCTACTCTATTGTCTTCTGTTCTATTCTATTCTATTCTAATTATTTTATTTCTATTTTTATTTTCTCTACATATTTATTTTAATATTTAATTATCGTTTTTTTTCTTATATTTCCTTCTTATATTTTTTGGTGCTGCTGACATAATTGAATTTCCCCCAATTAGGGATCAATAAAGAATATTTTACTCTATTCTATTCCATTCTTTTCTATTCTATTCTATTCTATTCTATTCTATTCTATTCTATTCTACTCTACTCTATTCTATTCTATTCTATTCTATTCTATTCTATTCTATTCTATTCTATTCTATTCTATTCCATTCTATTCTATTCTATTCTATTCTATTCTATTCTACTCTACTCTACTCTATTCGATTCGATTCGATTCGATTCTATTCTATTCTATTCTATTCTATTCTATTCTATTCTATTCTATTCTACTCTACTCTACTCTACTCTACTCTACTGTACTCTACTCTATTCGATTCTATTCTATTCTATTCTACTCTATTGTCTTCTGTTCTATTCTATTCTAGTGTAGTCTAGTCTTTTTATTCTATTCTATTCTATTCTATTCTATTCTATTCTATTCTGCTCTATTCTATTCTATTCTATTCTACTCTATTGTCTTCTGTTCTATTCTATTCTAGTGTAGTCTAGTCTTTTTATTCTATTCTATTCTATTCTACTCTACTCTACTCTACTCTATTCTATTCTATTCTATTCTATTCTATTCTATTCTATTCTACTCTACTCTACTCTACTCTACTCTACTCTACTCTACTCTACTCTACTCTATTCTACTCTATTCTGTTCGACTATATTCTATTCTATTCTATTCTATTCTGTTCTACTATATTCTATTCTATTCTATTCTATTCTACTATATTCTAAGTAATGTAAGTTGTACATATAAATCCTTTAACTCCCATCATAATCTTGATGTCGTCTTACATTGATTTTAATTCACTCTAAAACTCTGCAGCAGTGATATTTTATAATGTGATATAATGATCCTTTATTACATTTGTTATTTAATTAATATACATTTAATAAATATTAGCTGAAAAATGGAGAACTAGTAATGTGTCAGTTCTGGTTCAGGTTGTTAAAGTTCCTCTGGATGTTGAAGTAACATTAAAACTGAGAGAAGTACTAATACTGCACAGATTACTTCATGAGTAGAAATACTGGTATTAATAGAAGTACTAGTACTGCACAGATTACTTCATGAGTAGAAATACTGATATTAGTAGAAGTACTAATACTGCAGATGTGACCTCATAGAGAGAGCAGAGTTTAAATGTACAGAACAGTTGTTGTTGTGTTGAAGCTGCCAGACCTGGTCTAGTTTTGTACCAAGATCAAACTCTGAGATTTAATCACAACGTCTCCGAGGTTCATCCTCTGGGATCACGACTGTCTGAACAACAAGTCACACACACACACACACACATACACACACACACACACACACACACACACACACACCTGCAGTAGGAGCCATTAACACTCCAAACAACCGGAGTCTCCAGAATAAAGGGAATCAGCAGCGGTGGCCGTATTAGCATGAGGAACATGATAAAAGTGCTCCTCCATTGTGTCCTTATCGCATCCCATAATGCACTGGGAGCCGGGGATCGGCCGCCGTTTGGACGCTCCACGCCGGCCTTATCGGCGTCTGGGGCTTCGCTCTGAACCTTCAAACGCCGCCATTGTTGTGAGATTTGGGCAGAACAGAGGGGAGATTTGAGGGTTTAGCGGCGGGCGAGCGACATAGAGAATGAGTGGGGGGGCGGGGGAGAGAGAGATAAAGCCGGGGCGGCAGCAGGTCGTCCGTCTGTAGTGTTTCCACGCTGAGAGCTTCATCTGTGAGGACGTCCAGGTGAAGATGGCCTCACCTGGACTCTCTCCAGCTCCATGTGTCTCTGTGAAGCTGCTGACAGCGTTTAGGAAGCGTTTATCTCTAATTACACTGAAGGTTATTTACTGACACTCACCTGCTCTAGCAAACAACTTCCTGTCCTCGTGGACGGTTTAACTGAAGATCAGTGTCTCTACTTCTAAATCCTAACAATCAACCAGAGGCTCCGGACGGTTCTGAAGCAGCGATCGGTGGTGAGCTTTAGATTAAATGTGATGTTAGGAGCTGTTTGTCTGTGTGTTCATGTTAAACCCACCTCTGGGTTTGGTGCAGATCATTCGTACGGAAGAAGCAACGCCTATGTTTTATTCTTCTACACTTGTTTTCCTTGTTTAAATGCAAATGGAGTCAAACTCCTGCTACATGTGAACACAGGTGGAAAACAGAATCATCAGGAAGTTAAAAATCTGATGGTTCCTTCTGCTTTTTGTCTTTTCTGGGTGATACATGGTGAAATTTAGCTACCAAGCTTTTTAACCCTTGATGCCTGAATTTATTTACAATGCAATAAAAAAATTAATTATTTGTGTTTTTGTTTTCCAGCTGAAGCTAAATGAATGGAGATTGTTCATTTGTCTAGAGCACTTAGAACAGACGTACATTTAGGTATGACAACCGGCATTAATGGTAAAAAATGTATTGATGCCACAAAGTTGTTTGCGTACGTATGAACAGCACAAACTGTGATGGACGGGTTCTCGCATCCATGCTGCTCAGCTGTTGTGCACTTGTCCACCAGGTGGCGCTGTGACTGAGACTGGATGTCACCATGTTGCTGTCATCAGGGCCGGACTTAGATCACATCTGTGAAGGTTGAGGCTGACTGGAGCACATCCAGGCTCGTTAGACATCACTTCCTGTTTCATGGCGTAATGGCGTGACTGAGCTATCCTTATATGGTCATGTGACTGAGCTATCCTTATATGGTCGTGTGACTGAGCTATCCTTATATGGTCATGTGACTGAGCTATCCTTATATGGTCGTGTGACTGAGCTATCCTTATATGGTCATGTGACTGAGCTATCCTTATATGGTCGTGTGACTGAGCTATCCTTATATGGTCGTGTGACTGAGCTATCCTTATATAGTCATGTGACTGAGCTATCCTTATATGGTCGTGTGACTGAGCTATCCTTATATGGTCATGTGACTGAGCTATCCTTATATGGTCATGTGGTTGTCATGAGGCCTGGACTCTGATCACATCTGTGAAGTTTGAGACTGATTGGAGCACATCCAGGCTAGTTAGACATCACTTCCTGTTTCTTTAATGGGCAAACGCCAAAACGCCGCAGGCTGCCACGGCCACGCCCTCTTACTTTTGAGGAACATGTTAATAACTGTTGCTCACCAATGCCTGGAGTTATGCTGGGCAAATCTGAGATCTGTAGGAGTTACCACCAAGGACGAGTTCGCTCTAGAAAATTGGAAATTTTTGGCCAAAATCGTCCAAAATCTGACAGTAAATTCAAAATGGCCGACTTCCTGTTGCATTGTGGGTTCTGGAAGCTTTTTTGTGCGTCTTGTCGTGATAGATGTGTGTACCAAATTTGGTAGCTCTATGTGAAACTAACTGAATATAAACCCTTTTTTAAATTTTCTAGGGGGCGCTGTTGAGTCAGTTTGACATTCACATGAGTAATTTCCCTAAAATATTAAATGTTCCTCCAGGTCGGATGTTTTTGCCAAGTTATACGTGTTTTCAAGTAGTTTGAGGGCCTCATACCCTAAGGATTAGCAGGAGCTTCGTTAGCTTCCCGCGGCTAAAGGAGACGTTATTCAGTGTTTCTCGGTGTGCTTGTGTGACGCTCTGCCCTCTAGTGGTGATCAGCAGTAACTGTAATGTATCATCTGAATCTACGGAGGCCTGTTTGGACCAAACATAGAAATCTGTCAGTGAGAGTTTCTGAAAACTGTCTGCTGTAAATTTATACTGATCGACAAACTGACATGAAACCAGCAGAGAGACTTAATCCTGAGTGTGTTCAGTGTGTGCTTGGAGTGTGTGTTTGTGCAGGAACACACCTGTCCACAGGCTTTAGTGTGTGTGTGTGTGTGAGTGTGTGTCGTCCCGTGGCGCCTTAAATCTCCCACAATGCACCTCACCTGCTCTCATCACCGCACGCTCCGACTCCTAGGAGGGAGGGAGGATCAGCTGTACGAAAAAAGTGAAACAACACAAAGACGAACGACAAAACACACAACAACACACACACAGCAACAACACACACACACACACACACACTGATGAAGCCGTGGAGTCGGTTAGTGAGTGAAGCTTTAACAAGTCAGCAGGTCGGAGAAGCTTCAGTGGTTTCAGAGGATGCTGAGTGTGTGTGTGTGTGTGTGTGTGTGTGTTGTTGTTGTTGTGTGTGTGTGTGTGTGTGTGTGTGTGTGTGTTGTGTATTGATCTTGGTGGAGGATCTCTTACTCTCTGCGGCTCTCAGGGGGTTAAAACACACAAACTCCTCAGTGTCCAGTGATTTATCAGAGATTTGAAAAGGACTGTTTATCCTTCACACACTGAACACACACTGAACACACACTGAAACACACACTGAACACACACTGAACACACACTGAAACACACACTGAACACACACTGAACACACACTGAAACACACACTGAACACACACTGAACACACACTGAACACACACTGAACACACACTGAAACACACACTGAACACACACTGAACACACACTGAAACACACACTGAACACACACTGAACACACACACGGTCAGATGTTGTTGTAACAAACATGAACAGAGACCTGTATGAAGCTGTACCTCTGAGGCTGGTTCATCAGGTTGTCTTCTAACTGTGAGGTTGCTGGTTCGATTCCCGACTCCTCCTCCTGCCGAAGTGTCCACGAGCAACACGCCTTACATGTAATGTCCCTCTGTATCATTACTACATGCTAAACTACACGCTAAGGATGTCCAGAGCCGATGTCATGGATCAATATCAGAGCTGATCGCTACATGTTTTACTGATCGGTTACGTCACCAGACTAAATCCGGTCCGACACGATCTCTTACCGGAGGTCATGAAGCGCCACAGAAGTCTTGTCATGGTGCCCGTTGCCAACTAAACTCCCACAATGTATTTACTCTATTTTTTATAGTGTACACTGTAAAAAAAAAAACAGAACCAAAGTAAACACAATGTTTTCACAGAGCAGTTTAATTTATGCAGCTAAGAACATAATTGATAACTTTACTTTTATTTTGTTACTATTTATTTTTCTTATTTTACTAATTTACTTGTTTTAATTTAATAAAAAAGTATATTTATGAATAAACGTAGTACTGGACAGTAACCACCTTGAAAATGCAGGTGTGTAATAAAAGCTTACGGATTTATTATCTGAGGTTTAACAGAAAAAAAAACTGAAATATAACCTGATGAAATCCCTTAATGCTTCTAAACAAACCATAAAAACGTCGCTCAGTTTTCGCTGGAAGCTTCCGAGGCTAATGTTAGCTGCTAACGCTACTTGATAGATTGATTAGTTCAGCAGAGCTTTTTAAGGCTTTTAAAAACTCTTTGACTACTTCAGATAATGTGAGATGAGCGGTTTTTGAAAGACGTTTTATCATGTTGTGAACTTTTAAACAAATGTTACCCCTAAATATTTATAAGTTAGCAGATGAAACTAGCAAGCGTTAGCTAGCTAGCAGGCTCGTGGCTAACGCTGGCTAGCACTTTAAACTGACTTCAAGCCAAAGAATTCTGCTTCAGATTCAGTTGAATTGAATGCTTGAATAAAGCTATAGATATTAGGTTAACATGAAAATTAATATTTTATTTTTTGATTTTTACTGGTTTTAATGGAAAATCTGTAAAAGACCTGAGAATTAAAAAAAAAAAAAAAATTACAGTTAGAAAATATGAAATAAATAAAAAGTTAATGTTTTCCAGTGTGTGGTCATGGTAAATGTTGATGTAGTAGCATTATAGAGTATGTTGAGTGTATATGTAATTCTACAACAGCATTAAACAGGAAGCCTCATTTTCTTCTACAGTCTGTTATAAATATATATATAATAATATATAAATATAATAATATATAAATACATAATAAACTGTTTATGAATCAGAATAATAACAGTAATAAAATACTGTCAAATACTAGAGGCCTTCTTTTGTTTACTTTTATTAATTCTCAGATAGAATCATTTTATTTATTGCAGGAACCAGCGGGTCAGAGTTCCTGTAAACCTCAGCGCCCCCTAAAGGCTGAGCAGCGTCACTGCAGCCACTCCGTCTCTTATTGTGGTGAATAGAAACAGTAAAACTCTTCATCCTCCGTGATGCCATCGCCGCTCTCTGGGCTTTGTTTTGCCTAATAAATCACCATCTATCAAAGCCCAGCTGACACACACACTAAAACACACACACACACACACACTAAAACACACTAAAACACACACACACTAAAACACACACACACACACACACACACACACTAAAACACACAGAGTTCATAATGGACAGTTCATTTGTCATCCTCTGAGCCGTTGACAAGGAAAGTGTCTCGGTTACGAGGTGTGTGTGTGTGTGTGTATGTGTGTGTGTGTGTGTGTGTGTGTGTGTGTGTGTGTGTGTGTGTGTGTGTGTGTGTGTGTGTGTGTGTTTTATACTGACAATAGAGATTCGTCCCCATTCATCTGACTGATAACACACTCATACTGTCAGCTGGAGACACACACACACACATTAATCTACACACTGTATAAACATGATGCACACACACACTCTGCATATTAAACACACACACACACACACACACACACACACACACACACACAGGGCAGCCTCTCGTTCGTCTTTTATACGTCTCTGTTTTGTTTCTTCACATTTAATTTTCTTTCTTTCAGAAGGTTTCAGATCTTTTCTCTGATCCTTTCTGAAGAACTAAAATCCTTTCAGAGCTTTTTATGTTTTCATCTGTGGCTTTTATTAAAATCAGACTATTTTACTGTATTTAAATCAGTAAAAATGACAATTATTATAAAGATATTTGCAATTTTTATAGAAACATTTATAAATTTATATAAAAAAGCTTATATTAAAGTACTTTTTAAAAGCTTTTTTCACAGATTTGCCCTGTTTGGTTAAATTACAGCTAATATGTGGTAAAATCACAGACAAGAATAAATAAATACATAAATAAATAAATAAACTACATGTTGACTGTAAGGAAACAGCTCAAAACTCTAAATAATCTGAGCATAAAATAAGTCTTTATATAAATGATTATTTTTATATTTTACAACTGGTGACTGTAAAATATTATATTATTGAATTTAAATCAGTAATGCAGTGATTATTTTACTGGTTTTTGCTGTTATTTAAAAGAAAAGTTACATATATTAGGGATTTAAATGGTCATCATTTAGCTTAACTGTTATTTAAGTTTTAATAAATTACAGATAATATCTATTAAAAATAATTTACATGTGGACTGTAGAGAAACAGGCCTGGACTCTAAATAATGTCAAAATAAAAAATCTGTATTTTCATAAATGATGATTTTTATATTTTACATTTGACTGTAAAATATAATTTTGTCATTGAATTTAAATCAGCAAAAAATTATTATTTTATCATATTATTGATGTTATTAATAATAAAATAAAATGACCCATTGTTGTGTTTGGTTGTATTTTATTCTACATGTTTGTTTATGTGACCTTTATATATGTTTTTTACTGTGAAGCACTTTGTGACTGCTGTCTGTGAAAAGTGCTATACAAATACAGTTTACTTACTTAATTATTTACATTATACATGATATGAATTATATTATTTATATTTTCTATATTTTTTTCCACAAGCATAATTTAATATTTATAAGTATATACTTATATACAGCAAAATTGATATCATTTTACAGATATTTGCTGTTATTGGAAAAAAAAAATGATGGATAGTCAGGATTAAAAATGGTAAATGATTTTTTTCCCCAGTGTTAATAAATCACAGACATCACATTGTCTGAATATAAAACTGTGAAGTTTTACAGCATTTGAATCAGCTAAAATTGGATTATTTTACTGATATTTGCAGATATATTTATTTTTAAATGTTTTTTATTTATTTATTTTACAGTTATTTTATTTTACAGTATTCCACTGTGGTCTTTACATATATTTCTGGCTCCTCACTGCCAGAGTCGTTTTATAGTTGTTAGTTTTTTACAGTGTAGTTTTTATGTCTGTTTATTTGCTTTATGAAATGTGTGTGTGTGTGTTTGTTTTCCATCCATGTGGGGACCGTTGTTGTAGATGTTCAAAACAGGGACATTTTCTTAAAAACCACATTAGCCGCATTTTATTTGTGATCTTTTCTAATATTGTTTGTATGTAAAAGAGAATATTATTTATTATAATTTAATGTTGTTTATCTCATGTATGGAGAACTTAATGATCTGAATCCAGATGCATCATGGGTAATGCCATGCGTTTGTCACAGTGTGCTCAGTAGAGTTTACAGGTGATGTTTTGCTGTCTTTGGATGAATCTGGTGGATGTTACGAGCTACTAAACGTACCTGTGATCGGATGTTTGCTGCTTTATGAAGATGTGAGCAGATCAGTTTGAAAAGCTCCGACCTCAGAGTGTCGGTTTGAGCAGCGTCGGATGGTTTGAGGGTGAGTTGGGTTTCGTGTCCGCGGTTTCTCCTCGCTGCCCCATGAATCATTAACGGCACAGTAATTATACACCATCAAACTTGGAATATTACCCCACTTAGCTAATGTTTAATGCTGTAATTAATTCTGAACCCTGCGAGCCAACATCAATTTATTTGATTAGCACTTTGCAAAGTCACACAGAGGTTTTCCACTGTTCGAGGTGTGTGGCTTTAAAATGCTTCCGTGTTAATTAAAGAGGGAAAATGTGATTAATGGGAATTCAGCGCTTCAGTCTTCATGTCTGTTGTTTGTTAGCTTGTTTTGCAGGACTTACAGAGCTTTATTACTTATTATTCTGAGCTGTAGGCTTCATTTAATGGTGATAATGAAAATAAAACTGTGAGATCTGATTGTGAAGGTTAGAGCTCTCTGTAACTCACGTCTGGCTTGTTCAACGAGTGTTCTTCTGTCAGGGTTTAATCTGAAGTAATTGATCGTGTTTTATTGGCAGAGCAGAGACGAGTTCACGCTGATCGCAATTAAATCAAAGTTATTTAAACAGCAGAGACGTAAAGGAAGCGACCGACGGAAGAGCTGAATGAGTTTAAATAGCAGCTAAACAACAGGATTAAAGCTCCTGAAATCAATGTGAAGAACTGAATAGAACAAATATAAAACGCCACACAGGTGAGGGACGGTGTAATCCTCTGAACTCCAACAGCTTCTCAGTGTTTTCTGCTGCCCAAAAATCACAATGTGGTCTTAGATTAGGTTCATTTTCCTGGTAGAGACACACATCTCATGTTTTCAAAAGAGAAAACTCACCTTTAAAAGCCTGTTTGTTGGTTTTGAAGTCAGAGAATCAGCCGTTGTTCAATTCATACGACGTTATTAGAATCACAACCTGTTTTATTACCTAGTAGGTTTTCACTTATGAGACGTCTGACTCGGTGTTTTGGTCCATAACAACAAATAAAAAAGTTTAAAAGAATCAGGATTAAAAGAGAAAAAGCAAGTGTAGCTAATCCAAGACATTTTAAAAGTAAGACTAGCAGATTATTCACCTGAAAATATGTAAACTAGCACCGTATGTAATTTAAATGACTTGACACATAGACGCAAGGATAAAATAATCCAGTTTAATACCTGATGGAGCAGCTTGTTGGACGTAGAAATAGAGTTATACACAAAAATACAAGGAGGTTTGAACACAGTGGGTAAACGAGAGTCCTGAAAATGAACTTGCTTCAAGACATTTTGGTCAGTTTAGAGTCATTCCTGACAAGATTACATCCAAATACCTAAAAACTGGAACCTTGTCTGGTCAAACTTTAACACATCAGGTTCTACTGATGTTAGAGCCTTTGGACACCAACATCTAGACCCTATGAACACCAACATCTAGACCCTATGAACACCAACATCTAGACCCCTATGAACACCAACATCTAGACCCCTATGAACACCAACATCTAGACCCCTATGAACACCAACATCTAGACCCTATGAACACCAACATCTAGACCCCTATGAACACCAACATCTAGACCCTATGAACACCAACATCTAGACCCTATGAACACCAATATCTAGACCCTATGGACACCAACATCTAGACCCTATGAACACCAACATCTAGACCCTATGGACACCAACATCTAGACCCCTATGAACACCAACATCTAGACCCTATGAACACCAACATCTAGACCCTATGAACACCAACATCTAGACCCCTATGGACACCAACATCTAGACCCTATGAACACCAACATCTAGACCCCTATGAACACCAACATGTAGACCCCTATGAACACCAACATGTAGACCCCTATGAACACCAACATCTAGACCCCTATGAACACCAACATCTAGACCCCTATGAACACCAACATCTAGACCCTATGAACACCAACATCTAGACCCTATGAACACCAACATCTAGACCCTATGAACACCAACATCTAGACCCCTATGAACACCAACATCTAGACCCTATGAACACCAACATCTAGACCCCTATGAACACCAACATCTAGACCCCTATGGACACCAACATCTAGACCCCTATGAACACCAACATCTAGACCCTATGAACACCAACATCTAGACCCTATGAACAACATCTAGACCCCTATGAACACCAACATCTAGACCCCTATGGACACCAACATCTAGACCCTATGAACACCAACATCTAGACCCCTATGGACACCAACATCTAGACCTCTATGGACACCAACATCTGGACCCTATGAACACCAACATCTAGACGCTATGAACACCAACATCTAGACCTCTATGGACACCAACATCTAGACCCCTATGAACACCAACATCTAGACCCCTATGAACACCAACATCTAGACCCTATGAACACCAACATCTAGACCCTATGAACACCAACATCTAGACCCCTATGAACACCAACATCTAGACCCTATGAACACCAACATCTAGACCCCTATGAACACCAACATCTAGACCCTATGAACACCAACATCTAGACCCTATGAACACCAACATCTAGACCCTATGAACACCAACATCTAGACTCTATGGACACCAGGTTCTGTTTCCTACCAATGAGTTCACATCAACATTCAGTCTAAACATCTAAAAACTGGAACCTTGTCTGGTCCAACTTTCCTCCATCAGGTTCTACTGATGTTAGATTCTCAACATTTGGTGGAATGTCATCCAAAGACTGTTTTTAATGTCCACTAATTAAACTGTGTCCTCTGTTGGCTCCATTCAATCATTCTGATCTAATGGGAACTATTCCATCTGTTCTCACCACATTTCATGACCGTGGATGTTTTATTTCTGGAGATGTTGAGCCTCTAAAACGACTCTGAAAACGTGATTTTCTCCGAATACATTCCGTCAGCTCTCAGTCTGTGTCAGTCTCTAAACGTTGGATCATCATTTAGCGTTATTATCGTGTCATGTAGCGGCAGCAGGACGGATCTGACTCCAGTGTTTCTCTCCACTTTGTACGCTTTAAATAAAGGTTACACTCATCTGAACAGCAGCAGCGACAACTAGTCACTCTGCAGTAATTACAGCTGACAGCCTCACACACACACACACACACACACACACACACACAGGGTTAGTGTGTATTCTCTGGTTATCTCTTCTCTCTTATTGTCTTCTGTCACTCGTGTCCTTGTCTGAAAGGACGAGCAGCGATAAAGACGCCGCCGCTGTTGTGTTTTAATAAGTTTTATCTGAAGGTTCTGAGCAGACAAACAAAACTCAAACTGAGCCCACGGAGTTCCTCTCTGGAGGTCACGGAGGCGACGGGACGTCAGTCAGCAGCAGCAGCTGGAGTCCGACTGAACCGGTTCTGTTGGTTTTTAGGAGATGAAAACCAGAACGCTGTTGGAGCAGCTCCAGGTTTAACTGTTGGACACGCTGCTGTTAGTCTGGTTTTCTGCTCCAAGCCTCTGAACCCAAACAGTTTCTGGGTGTTTTATTTACTCCAGGCTCGTTTTTCTTCACTGTAGTTCATTTTTCTCTGCAGCCTAAAGTCCTGCAGCTCTGTGGAACCAGATCAACCAAAACTCTCCTCATCCTGCAGATATTTAACTACATGTATGTTTAACTCGTCTCTATGCTCTGAGGATACACTGCCTGCAGTTCAACCTCAAACTGAAGGTTAGTCATGTGACTGTTGGTCACAGATGAGTCACTCATGGCTTTAAAGCTGCAGTGAGGAGAGCAGAGTTTTTAGTTTCTGACAGGATCTGGTTACAGCTCAGGTTTATTTTTGACTATTAATCCAATGAGACACAGAATAAAATGATCTTTGATTCAATATCTTGGTTTTTAGCTCAGATTGGTGAAGTTTTCTGACAGAACAACCATCAGAACATTCAAAATTTTCATTACTTTTTCTATTTTTACAGTTTCTGGCTGGTAAATGTTGGATTTTTTGTGTTTTCTAGCGTTTGTAGAGTTAGAAAAGTCCAAGTCCTGTCTGCTGAATTTGAATAGAATCCACTTAAAGGAGCAACAATCAAGAAATCAAACATCATTATAACAGGAAACAGCCTGTCCTGTACAGATATAATGAAGTTCTGGGCAGAGACTGAAGCAATCGGAGCTCCTCTGTTCTGTGTTTTCCATGTTGGTGCATGTGAGTCCTTCCCGTTGAAGCTGATGCTGCTTCCTGCTTTTATTAGCTGACCGACTGACTGAGCTTCAACCGCATCAACCGCTTCAACCGCCGTCCAGCATTTAGAAGGTGCTGCAAATAAACCAAAGAAGCTAAAAAGAAAAGTGGTTTTTTGATCCCACAGCAGAATATTTACAGTTTTAAAGCAGCAAATATACATAATATTATAATCGTACATAAGACAACGATAGGAAGTGGAGAAACAGGCTGTGGCTGCTCATACAAAATAGTATTAGTGCACAGTGTTGATGTAGCACAGATCCTTCTACATTTATTTAATATTAATGCAATATTAATGTTGTACAGATTATTTTAATATAGAAAAATAACAATATTGCATAGAATGAAGGATCACTCACATATGTGGACGATGTTGTGAGTTTAAAGGTTCATATTAACATTTTCTTATTTAAATGACCAGAAATATTTCTGACGTTGTGACTTTTTCCATTTTTCTATTACTTTAAAAGTTTATATATATATATATATTTAATGTCTTCTTGTTCTTGCACAGCCTTGAGAACAGTCACTTTGTGTTTGACTGCACAGACTAGATGAACACGTGACTAATGAAAGCTGTTGAATCTTGAATCTTGGACCAGGTCTAGTTCTTGGACCAGGTCTAGTTCATGGACCAGGTCTAGTTCATGGACCAGGTCTAGTTCATGGACCAGGTCTCGTTCATGGACCAGGTCTCATTCTTGGACCAGGTCTAGTTCTTGGACCAGGTCTAGTTCTTGGACCAGGTCTAGTTCAGCTGAATCACTGCCTGTGTGTATTGTGATCAATCCTTTCTAATAATCCATCATTTAACGGTCGGTTTGGTTGCATTAAACCTGTTTTCTCTGAGCTCTCTGACTTCGGCTGCTTCTGTCTTTCTGGAGGATCGTCACCTTAAACTTCTGCCCTGCTGGACTTTTCTGTTTCTGCACATGCTCAGTTTGTCAGCTGACCTTAGTGTCCAAACTCTTCTTCTGTGGTGTTTCTGTGGATCCTGACAGACGGTTTGACCCAGATCTGAGATGCACTCGTCCTCCTGAGGCGTCTGAACTCCGTCTGGTGTCCCGCCCAGACTCCCCTCTGTGAGGAGGAGGAGGAGGAGGAGGAGGGAGGAGATCCTAATGGCATTAATCAGCTGGCCCACCTCTGCGTTAGCGGCTGGAAGGGTAACATGATGTATGGAGGCTGCGGCTGCCAAGGTTTGGGCTGATTAAAAAACTCAGGTCTCCATACATCTTCAACGCGTGGTTCGCTGGAAAACAGAAACTGGCACCAACTGTGGGCGTTAGATCAGCGTCGCTTCATCTGCCAAGGAAGCACAAAGCTCAGACAGAAGATGGAGTCTGTCCTCCACAGCAGCAGCAAAGTTAGACGGACTCAGAGTTTAACGTCAGTCTGAGGCAGGTTCAGGTCAGTAGATACAGACAGCTGGAGGTGTTTGATCCGTTTGGTGTTCGGACTTCTTCTAAATGTTTTTTTTCAGCTGAAGGTTTTTCTGCTTTACAACAAATGAAGTCAACAAACACACCTGAGTTCTGCTCCGACAGGAAACTCCACGTTTTCTAACTTCCTCAGTCGCCTTTCAGGGTTTTTATCCGTTGGCTACAAAAATGAATCAAACTGAAAAGACGTTTGAAACCGTCGTCATCTGTTCTTGTTTAGATTCCAATTATTAATTTAAATGATTATTTTTCTACAGTTTACTGGTTTTACAGACTTGTCCTGGTTGGTTAAATTAAAGACGTCTGGAAAAAACTATTCATTGACATGTTCACTGGAAAAAAAAGGCCAAAACTCTAAATAAAGTCAGCATTTCTACAAAGAGTTATTAGAGTGACGGGAATCCCTGAAGCAGTGACCTATTATTTACTTTATTATTTATATATATTAAGGCTTTATAAATCCTCCTCATACTTGGGTTCCAGAAGCCTCAGAAGGTGCAGAACGTTTGTTCGACATCGTAGAGCTGAAATAAACCCAACACAGCGACCAGACGTCCATGTGGAACGGACAAGATGCTGAACGCTGCTGAACACGGGAGACGGAGGAGGCTGATGCTACGGAGCCAATCAGAGCCCAGGATGCAGAACGCAGCGCTCTGATTGGTCGCCTCCCATCTGTCAGCCAATAGCGTGCCGTGTAGCATCTCAAACTAGCTCAAGAGGAAGTAGCTGAGTTTTCCATAGTCTTTGTCTGCTCATCTGCTGAACGCTACGTATTTATTACATTTAATATTCTAATTAATCCGTGATACAACATTAGATTATACAATTTAAACATCTGCGACACAGTGAACTGAGACATGGAGAGGGACGAGGGTCAAAAAGTCATTATTTTACAGAAACCTGCAGTTATTGTCACCATTTTTACACTTTTTTACATATTTCTGGAGGCACCTTGATGCTACTGCTTGTTTGTTTGTTTGTTTGTTTGTTTGTTTGTTTGTTTGTACAGTAGCTAGAACCAGACAAGGGTTAGAGAAACCACCTCCTACTTCCTGCTCTGCTCTGCTCTGGTCTGAGGGAAGGCGTGCCGCTGTAATCCGTACAGTGGCGTGTTATTTCCCAGCGTGCCGTGTGATAATTGTGTTAGCGTGCTGCTGGATGTCTAATTTCTGCTCCGCATTGTTCCCGCTGTGTAATTAGCTCCACCAGTGACTTTATGTAAAACACTTCTGCCAAGTTTTAATTGATTAGAAGTCGACGCGTTTCTGCGACGGAGAACAATGTAGATCCAATTAGCAGTGTAACGTGTAAACATGAACACTAACTCCCATGGTGCACCGGGGCCGCGCATGTGTGTGTGTGTGTGTGTGTGTGTGTGTGTGACTCAGTGATCAGCCTCATTTCTTAATCATCACTTTCTGCTCCAGATGAGATTTTATGAGGGGACTAAATTGCCTTAAAGGGATTTCTTATTAAAGGGATTACACCCATGTAATCCCCTTTGTCCCAGTGGACCCCCAAAAACCTGAACACACACACACACACACACACACACACACACACACGCTGCTACACAACCAGATTAGCATGTGGAAATAATCGTGCACGTCTTGTTGATGCGTACGAACCTTAAAGACTGTGTTCTGTTGAAAATCGTTCCTTAATTGTGTTTGTGTGTATTTATAACCTTGACGTGTGTGTGTGTGTGTGTGTGTGTGTGTGTAGTTGTGCAGCGTCACGCCACAGTTTTGGCGCCGCTCCCTCGTCTCATCCCCAATTAACGAAGACAAATCCGCTCCTATCGCCGCTAATGAGAGTGTTTAAGGTGAAGGCGGCCTGGATGTGTTCAATGGAAGCAGCTTGTTTGTTCCTTTTCCATGAGAAGGAAGGGAGACGCAGGACGGGTTAGAGGAGGAGCAGGAGCAGGAGCAGGAGGAGGAGGAGGAGCAGGAGGAGGAGCAGGAGGAGGAGGAGGAGGAGGAGCAGGAGGAGGAGCAGGAGGAGGAGCAGGAGGAGGAGGATGAGGAAGGGTCGGAGGAGTTTAGAGCCTCGTTAGCATCTGGATGCTAACTGTCGCTAAGCTCACAGACGTCCACATGTTTGGAGTCACGTTGAACCGTTTCTAGATGAACAGTTTGAGTCACTTTTAACAAGTTTTAGTCAGTTTGGGAGAATCTGGAGTGTTTCTAAACACACTTTAGTAAATGTGGACAATTTCTAGACTATCTGGGACAGGATTCAAGGAAGTCTGAGTCTTTTTAAAGAACTTTTAGTCAGGTTGGTTAAGTTTTAGCCATTTTCAACCATTTGGTGTTGATTTCAGATCAGATTCAAGTCATTCTCTACAGTTTTCAAGTTATTTTTAGCAGCTTTAGTCATTTGTGGATGATTTGGAGTCACTCTAAACTGGTTTCAAGTTATTTTTGATAATTTTTGGACGTATTTGCAGCCTGTTATTAATTTAAAAAAAAGAGTACAGAAAAGTTTGGATCCAAGTTAGCATCTGGATGCTAACTGTCGCTAAGCTCACAGACCTCCACATGTTTGGAGTCTTTTTCAACCATTTGGAGATGATTTCAGACCAGATTCAAGTCATTCTGCACAGTTTTTGAGTCATTTTCAACAAGTTTTAGTCACTTTGGACAATTTGGACAATTGGTTTCGAGCCATTCTGGACCAATTTTGGTCCAATTAAGGGAAAGTTTTAGTCTTTTTTGGCAAATTGGAGTCTTTCTAAACATGTTCTAGTAAATCTGGACTATTTGTGAGTCATTTTGAACAATTTCTAGACTATCTGGGACAGGATTCAATAATGTTGAGTGTTTTTAAAGAACTTTCAGTCAGTTTGGTTAAGTTTTAGTCATTTTTTGGACAATTTTGAGTCTTTCTAAACATTTTATACTAACTTTGGACAATTTATGAGTCGCGTTCATTAATTTCTAGTTGGTTTCAGAGCAGATTCAAGTAATTTTGGTGAATTTTTGAGTCATTTTCAACAAGTTTTAGTCATTTTCAACAATTTCTAGACTATCTGGGACAGGATTCAAGGAATTTGAGTCTTTTTAAAGAACTTTCAGTCAGTTTCGTGAAGTTTTAGTCATTTCTGGACAATTTTGACTAATCTTCATCATTTTCTAGTTGGTTTCAGACCAGATTCAAATAATTTTGGTAAAGTTTTGAGTCATTTTCAACACGTTTAAGTCATTTTGGACAATTTGTGAGTCATTTTCAGATTATCTGGGACAGGATTCAAGTAATGTTGAGTGTTTTTAGAAGAACTCTTAGTCAGTTTGGTTAAGTTTTAGTCATTTTTGGACAATTTCTAGTTGATTTCAGACCAGATTCAAGTAATTTTGAACAGTTTTTGAGTCATTTTCAACAAGTTTCAGTCTTTCTTGGATGTTTTGGAGTCACTCCACGCGGGTTTCAAGTCATTCTGATTCAGTTTTGGACGTATTTGCAGCCTGATATTGATTTTTTTAAAAGAGTACGGTAAAGTTTGGATCCACGTGAGGAAGGTTTTCTGTGTGGACCGCCTCTAACTAACCCTCTGGTCTCTGCAGGTGGAGCTGACGGGCAGCAGCGTGTTCGACTACGTCCACCCTGGAGACCACGTGGAGATGGCCGAGCAGCTGGGCATGAAGCTGCCTCCGGGCCGAGGGATGAGTCTGTCGCAGGGAGCCGTGAACGAAGACGGAGCCTCTTCGGCCTCGTCGTCGTCGCACTCGGAGACGCCGGAACCAGGTAGGAACCAGGAGGGAGGGTCGGGTCTGGGTGGGGGTCCTGAAGGCTCTGACAGTAAAGGATGGACAGAGCAGGAAACTGGAGCTTCAGGTCTGGTCTGGTGAAATCTGAGACCAGCAGAACCAAAGAGACGTTCAGAGGAAGTCGGTCGGTCGGTCCTCAGGTTTCAGTCTCAGCTCTTCTAGTTTGACCTGAAGATGAACCAGTGGATGAAACTGAAGCAGCGACTGTTGAGCTGAGAGGAAACACACAGAGAGAACAGCAGCGAGTTAAAATGAGAGTTCAGTAGCTTCAGAGTCTGTCTGAGAGGCTTTCAGATTCTAAATTTGTAGCTTTGTTTGGTGATTTTCCATCTTTTTCCAGCAGTTTTGTGTGTTTTTGTTGTAGTTTTTCATCTGTTCAGTGTCATTTTACAGCTTTCTGCCTGGTTTTCTATGTTTCTGTGGTAGTTTTGCATCTTTTTGAGGAGGTTTTACAGTTTTTAATCCTAGTTTTGCATCTTTTTGTTGTCATTTTGCAGTTTCTAAGGCAGTGTTGCATGTTTTATGTGGTCAGTTTACAGATGGTTGTAGTGGTTTTGTATGTTTTATGTGGTCATTTTGGATGTTTTTTGGTGGTTATGTTGAGTCTTTATACGGTTGCATCTTTTTCATGGTAGTTCTGTATCTGTATTTGGTAGTTCAGCTACGTCTTTATGCTACTTTTGCATCTTTATGTAGTAGTTTTGCATGTTTTATGTGGTTGCTAATTTCTGTGTGGCCTTTTTGTGTCTTTTGGCCTTGTTTTGCATCTTTTCAGTGTCATTTTACTTCTTTTTGGGATGGTTTTCTATGTTCTGGTAGTAATTTTGCATGTTTATGTGGTACCTTTGTATCTGTATATGGTCATTTAGCATTTGTTTGTGCTAGTTTTAAATCTTTATGTTGTAGTTTTGCATCTTTTTGAGGATGTTTTACAGCTTTTGTCGTAGTTTTGCATGTTTTATGGATCATTTTGCATTTTTGAGTTGTTTCATGTTTCTGTTTGGCATTTTTGCGTTTTTTGCCTCATTTTGCATCTTTATGAGGCAGTTTTACATCTTTCTGTGGATATTTTACATCTCTTTGTGGTAGTTTTCTATCTTCATCAGCAGATAGAGGAGTGGGTGGGTCCAAGTCAGACCTTCCAGACATGTGATTGGATCAAGGATCTGTCTGTCAAATGCAGGGAGGAGCTGGACGGTGTATCTGTGGTGCTAATGCTAAACTAGCATTTTAAACTGCTAATAAAACTGAACCGCTAAGTCCTGGAGGATCAGAACCAGGAGGAGGTTCTGGTTCTACTGGATTGATGGAGCTGAGAAGTGTTTTTTTTTTTTAAAGGGTCTCGTTTGTGCTGATGATTAGTTTTTGTGGGACTTTCAGAAAACAGTGATTCTGATGACTTTAAGCTCAGATTCTGATCATTGTTGACTCATTTATTTGTCCAATAAGTTTATTTATGGGGATTTTGAATGAGAATCAGTCGTTATCGATGAAGTTTGATGATCTGAATAGTAGATCTGGGTCATTTAGAACCATCAATTTTGCTGCAAAGTGTCTGTTACTGAATTTAAATCATCTAAACTGAATAGTTTTGGTACATTTTTAAATGAGACGTGTTGAATGAAGTGAATTTGATGAAATTTCACAACTTTAAGCTCATTTTTAGTTTTTTTTGCTGATGAGAGCCACACATGATGCATTCAAGGGCCGTCGGTAAACTGAGCATCCTTCTGTTTTTGCACCGTCTGGCTGATGAACGGCGTCGTTTTGGTGATTTCACTGGAAGAAAAGCTGCTTTTCACACCAGCGCCACCATCGTACCGCCCTGGATGAGGCGCTGACGTAGCGATGGAGGCCACAAACTCATGAAGAAGATGTTTACTGAGCTAATCAATTCATTTTCTCATAGACTTGTTTTTGCAGCCGGAGGTGTCACCCCCTGCTGGCTGATGGAAAGAATGCAGGCTCAAGACAATTCTGTATTAGTCTGACCCACTGGATGTTGACGGCGGCTGTTGGCTGCCATTAGCCGGATGATTCTGTAGCGCTGAATGAAATCGTTCTGCTACAGGTGGAAAACACTTTGCCTTGAGGCAGGATGTGGCTTTGGTCTGATGGTAGCAGGTTTCAGTGGAATTAAAACAATCCAACATGTTTTAACTCACAGTACCCTCATTTACTTCACTGTCTGGACGTTTTGGGTCCAGAGGGTTGAATAAATGTGTGTGTCTTTGGTTTCTTGACGTCGTCTTCTTCCTGCTGCATGTCTGAACGTATCTGAACGGCTGTAAACTGCTGAAGGACTCGTTCCTCGGAGGGGTTCTTTGTCTGGTCTCCTCCCGTTCAGGTTTCCTCGGAGCTCTCTCTGCCTCGGTCTCTCTCTCACGCTGATGATAATTTAAGTATTAGGGGAAAATCCATTTATAAATTAAACAAAATGACTTGATATCCATCGAGTCCCTCAGTTCATCAGCCTGTTCAAACAAGGAGTTGAAGATTGGCTTCGCGGCGGCCGGGGTCTTCGGAGACGGCTCGGTAATTAGATCTGCCGCGGATTTATTCTGGGCTGATTGGCGATGGAGGGAGGGGGGCTTTAAATTAATTGGAGTTCCACATTTGAGGTTTTTGTTCTCTTTTTTTCTCTCTTTGACTTTCTGCAAACCTCTAAGCGAGCCTCCCCGAGCAGCGACGGACGGACAGAACGTCCACGTCAATGTCAATTTGTCTGAGGGGAAGGAAAACAGCAGAATGTGAAACATGGACGCCGTCCTCTCTGCTAATTTACCCTAAAGATAGAAGCAGAAGAAGGCTGGACGGCTCTCTCAGCGATTCCCAAAGCTAATTTGACCACAGAGAGAGGAGGAGGTGTTTGTGCTCCCATGTTAATTTGCAGAGGGACGGGGGACGCCGGGACGCGAGCGCTTAGCGATGCTAATGTGTCCAGAGAAAGGAGAGGAGCTGCAGACGGACATGTGTGAATGGAGGCGGTGATCCCCGGCGATGATCGGAGCCGAGGCAGGATCAGGATCCATGTATGTGTTATTTAATGTTAATTTGCCTGCAGAGACGACGAGCCGCCATGAATTTGTATGAGAGGTTCCCAGGAGGAGCTCCGGCTGGTTTCAGGTTCAGCGTAGAGGAAGCGTCTGGGTGTTTCAGCTGAAGGAAGTCCTCCGGCTGAACCGTCCAGACGGACAGACGCTGACCAGGATCTGTCTACAGAACCCAATGAGTCGGTCGTTTTAGAGTGAGGTCTCAGATTTGTTTCATGTCTGGCCTCATTAAAAAGAGTTTTAACCCAGTAAAGCTCAAATATGGAAAATCATCTAAACGTTTTTAGGAAAATGTTGCAGCTCCTGACCTCAGTGGAAGACGAACGCTTGTGTTTGAGCTCAGTGTCTGAGGCTAGACTGGTCAGGTAGCCTCAAACACTATAGACCATAAATAATTATCTATAGAACCTCCATCACTGGTCAGAGTTCTACCTTCAGACTATGAACAAGTCCATAGAGGGGGGTCCACATGGATCAGAACCTCATCAGTCCAGCAGATAGACACATGACATGTAGGAGGAACAACACACTGGAGTTCTGCTAGAACCTGGACCCAGATCACAACAAAATAATGGGGAAAATACCACAAAAAGACACAAATTCCTCACAAGAAGATCTGAAATAACAGCAAACAGATGCAAAATAACAATAAAAATACACAAAATCACCATAAAATGACAGGAAATCACCACATAAAGACAGAAAATCACGACAAAATCAAAACAGAAACACAAAGTAACCACAAAAAACTGCAGAATCGCCTCAAAGAAATGAGGAATGACCACATGAAGACACAAATTCCTCACAATAAGATCTAAAAAAACAGAACACTTAAAATCACCATTAAAAGACATGACATAACTAAAAATAGATTTCAAAATCACCACTAAAGCACTCAAAATTACTACATAAAGACACAAAACTGCTGCAAAAAAGATGTGAAATAATAACCACAAACAGATGCAAAATAACAATAAAGACACAAAATGACCACAAAAAGACAGAAAATCGCAACGAAAATACAAAAAAACTGCAGAATCATCTCAAAGAAATGAGGAATGACCACATGAAGACACCAGATCCTTACAAAAAGATCCAAAATCTCCACAAAGAGAAGCAAAATGACTCTAGAAAGTCATAAATCACCTCAGGAGGAGAAGAAATGAACAAGACTAAGAAGAGGAAACAACATGGAGTCACAACATCAGCATGAAGAGAAGAAACAGTCTGAACACGACACCTGGTCTCTGTTCATGTTCTCTAGAACCAGCTGAGCATCAGGTGTTCTGGAGTTTCAACATGAAAGAAACAGGAAGTGATGTCTAACTAGCCTGGACGTGCTCCAATCACCCTCAAACCTCATGATCTAAGTCCGGCCCTGATGACATCCATATTGAGACATCCAGTCCGAGGTTCTGACCAACATGAACCGAGGACCCGTCCAACTCTGCTCACAGCTTTAATTTAACCTCAGACTCTAATGTGATGTTTTGTTTTCCAGATTTAAATATGATGTGTTGAAATCCTCAACTGCAGCTCAACATAAAAAGTTAATCAGGCAAGATGTTGTTGCTGCGTTTACTAGAATAATTTCTTTAAAGGTGCAACATGAACAGAACATGAACAAGTCAAGAACTGCTCACTTAAACCCTTCTGTTTGAGATTACACTGTAAAAACTCCACATCTCACCAGTTTATTCGTCTTATTTTTAGTCTAATCATCTCAACCCACTAGATTTAAGATAAATTCACTTTCCAGGTAACATTTCAGCAGATGGAGGGACGTGTTTTAAGACAACGCATCTTAAATATCTTGTAAAGTCAAACAATCTTGAAATGATCTTGTTTTAGTTGTATTTTACCAGAAACAAGGTTCATTTCATTTCATCCATGTTTCAAGCTGAGCTGTTGTTTGTATCAGATAAATAATCTGGATTTAAGAAATAAAGTAAATGCATTTTATTGGAAAATCACCAACTCATATCAGAAAACAGCTGCATGTGGAAAATGTGTTAAAAAAACAAAGCAAATGTCTGCTTTTGAGTTCAAACACCTCCTTTTGGGCGTAGCTGGCTTCACCTAAAACACAACACCTTCAAATGCTGTCAAACACCACTAAATATTAGGATTTCTAGCCAACTGTGAGAAGACATTATATCTCAGAATGCTTCAATTAATCTGTGTGATCTGATTTCAAGTACAAGATGGTCTTAAATCTAGAGAAGAGCCACGATAATACAACTAAAATAAGTTGAACACATCTCAGATTAAGAAGCTGACATTAAACTTATTAAAGCTAAAATCTATTTAATTCTTTATCATGTCTGGTTTATTCTAAGACACCTCAGCTTGACAATGCTGCTAAAATATAGCTTCAAATAAGTTTTCCCTGCTGATTTTAAGACCTCAATATTCTAAATATCATGTCTTATTTCAACAAATCTGACCAAGCAAATGTTCACTTGTTCTATTGGCAGATTTTTACACTTATTTCAGGTAAAAGTGCCTTGAAGTAAGTTTTTTTTCTTGTTCTGGGAGGGGCATTTTTTACAGTGCACTTAAACATTCCTTTTAAATAAGGTGTAGATACGAGTTGGACTCACTTAATGTTAAAAACTCCTGTCTGTGCTACAGATCATTAAATGAATGAGAATACCTTTGGCTGTAGATGGTTTCATTAGAAGTTGATGCAAACTGTTTTCCTTGTGCTTCACTGGGTGTTGGAGCAGGAAGCAGCCTGTATATATATAAAACCACAGAACACATGTGAGTGTTTGTGGTTCGGTGTTTCTTCTCCACCAACACGCCCACGGCTTCCTCCAGACGGTGACTAATGGGCTTCCACCGCCGTCCTCGTCATTAGTTTCACTCTGGTCGATACCTGGCCGAGCGCCGCCTGCTAACGTGTCCGGCTGAGCTTTTCCATTTGTTTACATCTCCTCCTCCTCCTCCTCCTCCTCCGTCCTCCGTTCATCATCAGGGTTCTCCGATCGATCGCTCTGCTCCTCTGAGAAGTTTCCCTCCTCGATGTTCCTTCCTTCCTGATTGTATTCCTCTTTGTCTGAATGTAGAAACTTCATCTGGAGGATCCGTTGGTCGTTTACCGGATTGGATTTTAGGTTTGAACCAAAGGCTGCAGATGAAAAAGACGTCATTAATCCTCGTCGTGTGAAGCAGAGATTGTGTTCAGCGGTTATTCCTCCAGAATGAAGCGTCGGATTAAGAAACCAACATTTTGCTGCTGTGCAAAAGTTTAATTTAGATTATTCAGCACAGAACAGCATCAGATCAGACTCAGACATGTTTAACTAGACGTGTCTTGGCTTCATGGCTGCAGCGATGAGCTTTTATTTTGTCGTCTTCGTGCTCTCTGACATGATGATGAAGGTAATCCAGGTGGGAAATATCACATATGTAGAGTGTCAACGGAGAACCAACATACACGAGGTGATCATCAGGTCTGTGTGTGAAGAGAAAAAGAACATTCTTGGTTTGAATTCAGTCTCCGTCTCCTTAAAGCCTCTCTGTGCAGCGACGCTCTGCTCCCACTGCTCCTGCAACCAGGGAAGCCAGAGTCAGAACAGCAGCCTCTCAGTGTGAATTTCATTTAAAGAAGACCAATGCACGTCTACAGCAGTGTGAATGGTGTTTTCTTATGTCCCAGTTGGGCTCAGAGCACAGAGTGGTACCAGGAAGGGTTAAGGGCCTTGATCAGGGGCCCAACAATGGAGGCACTGGGGTTCGATCCTCCGACCTTCTGATCTGTAGCCCAGAGACTGAACCGTTAAAGCTTCATCAAGCGAGCCAGGAGTCGAACCTAGAACCCTCTGATCCGTTATCCATTAGGGGAACTTTGGAGGGTGAGCAGGACGAACAGGAAGCACCGGCTGTGTAGTTCAGCCCATTAAAGGCCTTTCAGTGTGTTTTGAGGTGTTAAACAGGTCAGTTCAGGTCGTCTACCAGACGGTACTTTGGATGAACCTCCAGCTCCCTCCAGCTGAACGTCCAGTTCGTTAAACCGTCAGGAGGCTCGTTTGGACCAAAGTTGCTTCACTCTGCTGAAGTTGCTCTGATTTTTAGAGAACTTATGAGCTGGCCTCCCCTCGCCGCCGCGCTGTTGTAATAAATCAGAGAGCTGACCCCATCCTTTTAATTACAGTCACGCTCATAAAGTATTGAAATTGGAGTTAAAACACGAGATGACCTTGGAGGAGAAGCTTCCTTTGAAGCCCGACGCTCCTTTCAACACCCTCTTGCAGTTAAAGAGAGTCATCTTTAAAAGCGCATGACGCAATTTGACTAATATCAGTCAAACTGGGGCTGAGAGCTGCACGGCTGCTGCTGCTGTTGTGAGGCTGAGTGGCTGCAAATTATTACCCCTGAGTGTAATTCAGACGGAGACGGAGGCAGAAACCCTCCACGAAGCTCTTACTCCTCCAGCGTCTTCATCACATATCATCAGCCGAGGGTCGACTTTAAACGTCTGCTGCTGTCGACTCGACCCCTGACCTCCTCACTGGAGGAGGAACTGATGGATGGAGATCTGATGGGAGTAAACTGGACAGTCAAGGTCAAGGCTTCTGAAAACTGGGTGACCGAGTGTCTTTACAGGAACAGTTTATGGAGCCGTGTGAAGGGAATCCGTCTGTGCATATTTATCACCCTTAAATGTTCCAGATCATCAAACTAATTCTGATATTTATTGAATATTAGACAGAGAAAACCCACAAAACACAACATGCAGCTTTTAAATGATGGTTTATGAAGGATTTAGGTACAGTTTCAGTTTATCTGCCATTTGCAGTTAAAAATATCACATTGGAAAAGAGGTGCAAGTAGCACGCCGGGTTCAATAATCCTTTTTCAGAAAGGTTATTGAACCCTTCTGAGAAAGGATTATTGAACCCTTATGAGAAAGTAATCACCCCCCGACCCTGATCCCTGGTTGGTCTCTTGGTAAATGTTGGTTCCAGCTTGTGATCAGTCTTTTCCATCTCCATGGAGGAATGTTGGTCCACTCTTCTCTAGAACAGTTTAATTCAGTCTCATTAGATGGTTTTCCACCATGAACAGACCTTTAAGGTCTTTCCACAACATCTCAGTTAGATCCAGGTCCAGACTTTGACTGGGCCACTCCAGAACCTTCATTCAGTTCTTCCTGAGCCCCTCAGAGGTGGACTTGCTTGTGGTCTTTGGGTCTTTGTCTTGTTGCATGAACCATCAGTGTTGAGCTTCAGGTCATGAACTGATGGTGGAGATTCTCCAGGAGGATTTTCTGATAGAGAGCAGAATTCATGGCTCCATCAGTGATGACAAGTGGTCCAGGTCCTCCAACCATCACACTACCACCACCATGGTTCACTGTTGGTAGATGTTCTTCTGGTGGATGCAGTATCAGCTTTACTCCAGATTCTTAAAAGTTCCACCTCTGACTCATCAGTCCACAGGATGTTAACCCAAAAGTCTTGGAGCTCATTTTTTAGGTAGATCTTCCGACACAAAGGAGCAGCGACTCTCCAGATGTTGGACGTCCTTACCTGATCTTCAAGGCTGGATCCAGACACCCTTTGGAGGAAACTCATTTCGGCTGCTTCTGTCTCCTTCGTTGGGTCTCCATGCAGAGCTCATGATCACAGGTGAAGGTTGAAGGGTTAGATCGACTGGTAGACTGGTTCTTTCCATCTCATGCTCCATTTTCTCATCACTCTTGAACAACATGTTGAGAAACTCCTTTTCTTGGGGGAACAACTCAACCCCAGACCTGGAGGGAGCAATCTACCGGGAAAGATGCTGACCCTCATCCTTTCTGCAAACTGCCTCTAGATGATGTCATGGAGCTGTAGGTTTGTGGTTCATTCCAGGAAAAAAACATCTTTCAAGGAAGAAAGTCACGACCTGATGAAGCCAAAAGAACAACAGCCAACATAAAGTGTCGTCAATCAGTAGTGGACTGATTTAAAAGCAGTTTCAGTTCAGAACAACGATGTGTTTCTACATAAACTTGAACTCTACACATTATAGAACCTCACTAATGCAACAGAAGTGTAAGCTAGAGTTTAGAAAGAGTAGCTGAACAACACATCCTCATTTCCTTGTCATATCTAAGTTTAGATGTTTGTGTCCCTGGAGCTCCTAAATGACAGACGGTCCCTGAACGCACCATGTTTTCCATTTCGATGTTTGCTGTCGGAGCCTCTGAAGTCAAAGAGAGTTCAGAGGACAGGAGTTGAAACCCGAACCTCCCCACGCTGCATGACCACACACTGATGACACCGGCGACAGCGAGGCGTCGATGGAAGTCAGGACTTCTGGCTTCCCTCGCTGTCTTTGTTTCTTATTACCTTTGTTCTGCGCCGCTCTCATGATGTGTTTTGCCTTCAGGCTTCGGTGCAGTTCAGACTTTCTCTGTCTAAACACTAAAAACACAGAAAACACAGAGCTGAGTTGGTATTTAGCCGCCCGCTCCGTCTGTCCCACAGTTAAACTTCCACTTGCTGGCTTCCGTCTCCGTTTGCTTCCATTCACATTCACGCCATCAAACACCAGAGTCTGCACTTAATTGAGTATTTATTTCAATTTTCTCTCATCAGAGGGCAGAATTAGTTAGAACAACACCCCCGCTTCAAAGTCCTTCTGGAAGCTACAGTAATTCTGCCCTCCAGGAAAACACCATAAGTTCTCCATTATTAGCTCCTCGCGGTCTAATTGTCCGCGGCGTCGCCTTATTTCAACATCATAAGTCCTTGATTATTGTTGCTAATTACGCTATTAGCACAATGGAGGGGAATAATTCGTCATAATCGCTCACATTTATCATAATTATCCAAGTTTACAGTCACCTACGTTTAATGTCATCTCGGCAGCTGCAGCCCAAGGACGAACCGGCTCAGAGTGTGTGTCGGTGTGTGTGTTGGTGTGTGTTGGTGTTTGCATTTGAAATGTCACTTGGACTCCAGGACAGAAGGCAAAGGGCACATCTGGATTCATGTTTACTCCCAGCGATCAGTGGAGTCTCCCTTCAGCCGATTCTTCGATCCTCCTTCCGTCTAGTTTGACTCGGACGTCTTCGTCAGCGTTGGACAGTTTGTGATTTGAACGTCTTCATCAAGTCATCCACTGTGTCGTGTTACAGATCAGCCTCCCTGCAGCCTCTGATTTCAGTTTGTCGCTATGATTATTTATAGACTTGGATGTTGATGGAGGTTTATAAAGAAGATGAAGACGTCAAAAACACGTCCCTGTTTAGTTTCATTCAGCTTCATCCATCCATCATCCATTTTCCTCCACTTATCCAAGGTCAAGTCTTGGTGGCAGCAGTCTTTTCCTGTTCCTCCTGGTTGATCTTGAGGTGCTCCCAGACCAGATGAGATATATAGTCCAGCCAGGGAGTTCTGGGTCTACCCTGGAGTCATATTTTCAGTCTGATCGGAGGGAAACACAGACATTAGCTGCCTGGAACGACCATTCTGCTAACTGCATTAGCAAAACACCCGGTGATCAGATGGTCAGAGTCTTTACAGTTGATCATGGGGGTTAGGTTCCAGAACCTAAAATCCACGAAGTAGCGTCCTTATATTTATTTTAGTATTTATATGTATTTTAAGGCTTTTTAAACCCTCCCCACAGTGTTAATAACCTTTCCCACACTCTTATAAACCCTTCCTCCACTCGTAAACCTTCCATCTAGAGGAGCTTCTACAGCCTTGGGAAAAACTCTGCCGTATTTTAAACCCACCGACACCGAGGACGTCCGGCTGCCTACCTACCAGGAAACTGATGATGATGATGTTACGTTAATCCTACAGACTGTCTCCGGTTCTCTGACGGTCGTTTCCAGTAAACTCTCACCGTGTGGGACCAAAGGTTCTGGCTGGCTTCCATCACCGACAATCAGTCAGAAACCGACCAGCTCAAGAGGAAGTAGCTGAGTTTGTCGACTCATTTGATGCACGCTACGTGTTTTATAATTAAAAAATCCACGATACAGCGAGACCGTTATATGGCGAGGGATTACTGTACTTGTATTTACGAACACCAGGACAACACATGTATGTTTGGCCTCATGCAGCCTCTGTAGAAGATGCAAGACCCAAACCTGCTTTAGCATTTAGCATTTAGCCTCCGTCTCCTTTAAAGTCTCCTTGTGTGGTGACGCTCTGCTCCCAGGCTAAATGTAGAGGGTTGGGTTATAAGTCGTGGGTGATTTGAGATGATCCTCACATGAAGGTGGATCATTCTGGGCCTGTAGACGTTAAAGCTGAGCTGTGTCTGCAGGTCGGTGGTGAATCACAAAGTGGTCTCATAGAGGTGGAACACAGGTCCTGATCCTGGTGACGCCTGTTGGCTGCATGCATGTGATAAGAATCCTGCACCTTGTGTTGTTGTATTTGTGTACTTCTAAGCCTTGTGAATGAATGTTTGTTCAGCCTTGTGCCCTGCTGAGGGACCACAGATGCAAATTAGCATTTCTGCTAACTCTGGTGCGTCTACAGTGTGTGTTCTTTACGTTTGTTCACTAATGTGTCCCTTTGACATAAATACAGAAGGAGGTCATGACAGGCTCTGTTTGCACAGCAGCAACAGATCTGGAACGTTTTACTTCCCTCTCTAAACATCTCCACCAAAGTTCTGTCCGTTTGAAACCAGCTGATGAAGGCGGCGTCACTGTAGACTTTTCCTGGGCTGCATTAATCCACATTAGCCGCCCTGCACAGAGAGCGCTATTGTTCTGGAATAATGAAGTTCATTAAAGCTGCGTTCCTTTTTCCCGTAAAGGAAAACAAGCGGAGTTACCTTCAGACTGAGCCGAGCCGCGGCATAAAGCCTCTCGGTGTGTGAACGGCTTCCATGCAGCGACGCTCTGAACTCCACTCTGAGGCTGAATTAGCCACAATGGATTTAGTGAAAGTGCTCAAATTAATTAAATCAGTGTCACGAGTGTTTTTAAAGAAAAGCAATAAAACCACTTGAGGCAAACAAAGAAGTTCTCAGAGGCTCAGGATTATTACTAAAGCAAAATTATTCGTTTGGTTAAGTTTTATTAAACCGCCTCCCGCCCGCCGCCGCTCTAATGGAATCTTTAGAGTACACAATAGCCAATCAGAGGCCATTCTTATTGGAGTTTTCTAATTAGGCTTCTTAACGAGGACGGGGCTGTTTAGAATGGAGCTGGAGCCGCTCAGATAACGAGGACACGACGCCACCGGACGGCAAATAGAGTCCTATCGGCCTGTCAGCGCCGATAACAGCACAACTTTGAATTCATGGACGGCAGCGAGAGAGAGAGAGAGAGAGAGAGAGTGTGTGTCAGGTTTAAAGAAGAGTGTGTGTGTCGGGTTTAAAGAAGAGTGTGTGTTTCACGTGATGGAGACTGTGTTTGTCCTGAAGATGATGTTGAGGTTTGACAGGAGAGACGACAGGACTCAGGAGGAGAACCTGCAGAGAATCTTTAAGAGGCGGTGGATGAAGTTTAACGTTCATCGGTAGAACTTCCAGCCAGATGATGCTCGACCAACAGAGGGTTTAAGGTTCTTCTAATCTCCCATCTGAAAGGCTGGAGTTGAAGGAGGAGACCTGAGAAAACTACCTGGACCTAGTTTTAAGTCAACTAACTCAGAAGTTAGAGTTTAAACTAGACACTGTGTGAAGCTAAAGCAGCGCTACGATGTCGACCCAGCAGTAGATGAGGTGTAATGAAGAGGTGGAGCAGCTGCCTGAAGGACTGAGGGGACATGAAGTAGAGATGTTAGGAAGGAAACGAGGAAACAAGAAGAAACATAAAGTTCACTGGATGAAGAAGGAAAGGAAACGAGGACAGGAGAGGAACTGGATTCATGATTAAAAACTAAAAGGAGAAGCAGCAGCTTGACTGAAGAGTCAGGAGTCAGTTTTCCAGCGACGGGTTCACTGACGGTGGAGAAAACATGGAAACCACTGAAGGTCTCCTGTTTGCTGTGAGGAAACACTGCCTGCAGTTCACCTGAACACTCCTCTATGGCTGCACACACTTTATTTGTATTGATTTTAAACTGAGACGTTTAGAATGAAGTAATTTGATAAATAAAACAAACATGGTGATTTTAAGGTTTTAAGATTCGGTTCATTTTCCTGATTGGACCTCACAGATGTTTAGTTCAAGGACTGTCGGACGACTGGAAATCCAACTACTGTCTCTGTTTTTACAGCTTCTGCCTTTGATTGTCGTCTTACTGGTGATTTCCCTTAAAACTCAGAGGGTTAAACTGCAGAAAATCTACTGTCAGAAGAACAAAATGACGTTTATAAGGTGTGAATGAATGTTTGTCAGACGCTGACGTACCTGCAGACAAGATAGTGATGTTACCAATGTATAAACAACAACAACAACAACAACACAATCTGTAGGTGTTGACAGGTTGTTGTTGACAGGTTGTGTAGTTGTTGTGTTGTTGTTGACAGGTTGTGTAGTTGTTGTGTAGTTGTTTTGTAGGTGTTGACAGGTTGTATTGTTGTTGACAGGTTGTTGTTGTTGTTGACAGGTTGTTGTTGTTTTTGACATGTTGATATTGTTGACAGGTTGTTGTTGACAGGTTGTGTTGTTGTTGTGTGGGTGTTGTGTAGTTGTTGTGTAGGTGTTGACAGGTTGTTGTTGTTGACAGGTTGTTGTTGTTTTTGACATGTTGTTGATATTGTTGACATGTTGTGTAGTTGTTGACAGGTTGTTGTTGTTGTTGACAGGTCGTTGTTGTTGACAGGTTGTTGTTGTTGTTGACGACAGGTTGTTGTTGTTGACAGGTTGTTGTTGTTGACAGGTTGTTGTTGTTGACAGGTTGTTGTTGACATGTTGTGTAGTTGTTGACAGGTTGTTGTTGTTGTTGTTGACAGGTTGTGTTGTTGTTGTTGACAGGTTGTTGTTGTTGACATGTTGTGTAGTTGTTGACAGGTTGTTGATGTTGACATGTTGTGTAGTTGTTGACAGGTTGTTGATGTTGTTGTTGTTGTTGTTGTTGTGGTCTCTAATGATCAGTAGAACACATGGTCTTTTCCTCAGAGCTTCCTCTTGTTTCCTGGATGTCCCTGTCAGGGTTTATGTCTGTGGGTCCGTCTGAGTCTCCTGACCAGTGAATGAACCTCCGGTGTGTCTGAACGTCTCCATCAGCTCCTTCCTTCCTGTCAAACTCCTCTGAGGAAACTTCTCCCTGAGTCTGGGCCTCCTCCCGGCTCTGATCTGAGGCCGACCTTCGTGTTCATCCGTCTGGTTTCTCCGTCTGATCACAGACAATGAGTTTGTTGATCAGCAGCTCGTCTGTTTGTGAGGCAGTTAGCAGCCGACGAACACGAGCGCCGCATCTATTCCTGCTCACGCCTTCCTCTGATTACGATGCTAATCTGCTCACTTCATCCATCTGTCGTCTCTCAGCCGCCGCCTGGATTCAATTACAGCCAGCGCCGGCCGTCCTCTCCCTTCCCGCTCCTGCTCCTTCTCCTGGTGTGTTTCCACCTTCCTTTCTTGTTTGGTCGTCTTTTATCTGGGGAAGCTGCCGTCGCCTGGTCAAACACGAACAGACGGACGAGGAGAGGGAGGCAGAAATTAAAAGAGAGGAAGCAGAAGGACGACGAGACACAAAGGAGACGAGAGCGACTCAAAGAGATGAAGGAGCGACTCAACCGAGAGACGCCGAGTCAGAACGCAGAGCGCTGGTGGAGGAAGAGCTGCCAGATCACTGGTTCAGCTCTACCAACACCTGCTGCAGGTGGAGGAGCGGAGTCAGCTTCAGACAGTCACATGATCACACCTCTGAAAACATGTTGAGGCCCTTCAGGAAAGTTTCCCAGAGCTCAGACCAAACTCATCAGAACCACTTTGTTCAACACGTCTCGTTTCAAGCAGGAAAAGGCTCAGTGGCTCTGTCTGAAAAACAAATACAGAGAAGGACGCTGGAGATACATCTAGCATGGAGGAACATCTAGTAGCTGGAGATACATCCAGCATGGAGGAACATCTAGTAGCTGGAGACACATCCAGCATGGAGGAACATCTAGTAGCTGGAGACACATCCAGCATGGAGGAACATCTTCCTACAGCTGATGAACATGGAGGTAGTTAACATCTACATTCCATCTGTACTTTTGGCTCCAGTTTCATCTGTTAACCTTAATTTCAAACTACAGACCTCAGACACCTTGACTTTAACTCCATGAGCTGCTCTTCATCTCCTGGATGCTGGTGGTTTGGAGGCCTTTAGCGGCTAGCGTTGCTAACGACCAGCTGACTGGAGCTTCCTGTAGAAACAGTCTCTGTGTGTTTGGGTTCTCGTCTGGATGCTTCCCTGTTTGTCCTGTTTTCAGAGTAAATTCCACCTCGGAGCCGCTGGACGCTGCGTTCAGGCGCCTGCAGTCTCTTCGGGAAATCTGATATTTGTTGTGTTTGTTTGTGTTTGTTTGTGTTGTTCTGCTGTGGATTTATTCTCCGTCTGACAGAACGACCTGTGTGGCTGCAGACCGACCAGTGAAACCCTTTTATTAAATGTGTAACGTCTCCGTCTCACTCAGCTCTAAATCCTCCCTTTCCAGCGTATCTGGGTCCTCGTGGACGTTATCTCTGTTTTTACTGATGTTTATCGATTCAAAATAATCAATCAGTCCAAACTAATCAAAAAGAGAAAGTTACAACTTATCAGTTATGCCAGACGGAGGCGTGTGTTCTCTGAAGATGCATTTACAGCTTTATATGTCAACGGATTGAAGAAAAATGACAATAAAATAATAAAAATAAAAAAATAATATATTAATAATAAATAAGAATATAATAAGAAGAATAATAAATAATAAGAATAAAATCAGAATAATAACAATAAAATAAAAATAAAAATTATAATAATAATTAATAATAAATAACAATAAAATAAATAATAACAACAACAATAATAAATAATAATAATAATAATAAAATAATGAATAATAATAATAAAATAATCAACAATAATAAAATGATAAAATGACAATAGAAATCATAATAATAAATTAATAACAATACAATAAATAATAATGAAATAATATAAATAATAGCAATAATAATAATAATAAATTAATAAGAAATAATAATAATAATATAATGAATAATAACAATTAAAAAATAATAATAAAATAAAAATAAAAGTCATAATAATAAATTAATCATAAATAATGAAAATAAAATAAATATTAAATAATAAATATAACAATACAATAAATAATATAATAATAGTAATAATAATAATCATAATAAGTTAATGATAAATAATACATAATATTTAATATCATATAAAGGAAATATTAATACATTTAATAATAATAATCTGGTTCGAGCATGGTGCTTTATTTTTGAAGAGTTTATTTTTTGATGAGACTTTTTTAAAAAAGTGATGACATCTAAACATCTAAATTTGAAGCTCGGATTTGTTTCACTCTTCCTGATTCACCCACATGTGATGGATGATTAGTTCAAGGACCGTCTGAAAGTTGAAGATCTGAGGATTGTTTCTGGCTCCGGCAGCGATGCAGTGAATGAATGAAGGCGTCAGTCTGATGGTTTTAAACCCGACGGTGTTTCCAGGGTTCAACTCCTGACTCATTTCTACAGGCAGGAACTAAAGCTGAATGTACGTGTGATTTCTGAGTCCTGAATCTGGTTCTCTCCCACTAAACTGATCAGATCCTCTTCTCTCCTGAGCTTTCTGTCGTCTGTCTCTGTCTTCTTCCCTCCTGGGTTCCAACCCTCCTCCTCCTCTGGTGGGTTTCCTTCAGTCCTTCTTCACGTCTCCGGCAGTAATTATGCAGGTTGGAGATACAGACTGCTGCCTGTTATCTCTGCAGTGTGTGTGTGTGTGTGTGTGTGTGTGTGTGTGTGTGTGTGTGTGTGTGACCTCTGACCTTTAAAACAAAGAGGAAGTGTCCGTCTCATCGCTGGTATCAGAAGAGTCTAGTTGTCTTTTCATTTCGTCCACGTCGTCGTCTCTGAGCTCCGTGACCAATAGTATGTGGACGCCTCCCCATCACTGGACATGGAGACGTGTCCAGATACCTCTGGCCTCCCCCCCCGTCCTCCTTTAACCTCCCGTGTTCTTTGTTTTACCGCCTTCCTCTGGTCTCTTCATCGGCAGATCGGCTCCCAGAAGAGGAAGAGGAGCAGCTAAAGGAAGCTTAGGGAGGCCTTAGAGTCCCGTCACAGGGAGATCACTGAGGGGGAGGAGGGGGAGTCAAAGGGGGAGGAGGAAAGACAAAGAAGGAGGTGTTTGATTCCAGCTCAGTGTCCTGATAAGACTGGAGAAGCAGAAAGTGTGGGGGGAGGAGGAGGGGAGAGGGGGGAGGAGGAGGGGGGAGGAGGAGGGGAGGAGGAGGGGAGGAGGAAACGAGGAGAGGATGAAGAGGAGGAGGAGAGAGGAAGGACAGGAGGAAGAGGAAGAGGAGGAGGAGGAGAACAGTGGTTTACCTTCTTTTTTCTACCTTTGGTTCCCAGGCTTTGCATTGTGGGAAAAGGCTTTGAGGAAATCTACCATCACACACACACTCACACACACACACACACACCCTCACACACACACACACACACACACACACACACACCCTCTTTGTTCTGTCAGATCAGTGTGAGAACTGGAGCTTCTGTGAATGTTAACATTTAAACTTCAGTTCAATTCTTCCTCAGATGAAGATGAAGGAGTCGACTCCTCCTCTTCCTCCCTTCACTTATCTCCTTCGTCTCCTTCCACCTCCTCCTTCGTCTCCTTTCCTTATTCCTTTATTCCTCCTCTCCATCTTCCTCCAGTCCTCCTTCATTCTCCTCTTGTCTCCTTTTACTTTTTAAAATTCCTCCTCTTCAGTCTTTATTCTGTCTCTTTGTTTTCATGATTTCACCTCCTCATCCACAGGAATCCTCTCCTCCTCTCTCTCTCCCTCCTCCTCCTCCATCCACTCCTCCTCTCTTCTCTTCCTCATCCTCTCTTCCCGCTTCTCCTGTCTCTCCTCCATCCTCCTCTCTCCTCCTCCATCCACTCCTCTCTATCTCTCCTCCTCTCTCCTCCTCCTCTCTCCTCCTCCTCTCTCTCCTTCTCCATTCTCTCCAGCTCCCTCCTCTCCTTCCTCTCCTTCTGTCTCTATTCTTTATCTCCTTTCCTTATTTGTTTATTTCTCCTCTCCGTCTACCTCCAGTCCTCCTTCTCCTCCTCCTCCTTCTCTCTCTCCTCCTCCTCCTCCTCCTCCTCCTCCTCCTCCTCCACCTCCATAAAGCCAAACATTATCACTGTGTTTTTCTCCCTGACACTATTTGTCAAATCCTGCTGATAGGAAACACCTTCTATTCATGAGCGTCTCCTCGTCTCCTCCCCCGGCGTCTCCCCCGTCTCCTCCCCCGTCTCCTCCCCCGTCTCCTCCCCCGTCTCCTCCCCCCTGACAGCAGCGATTCAATTACAGCTTGGAGGCGATAGAGAGCAGCAGTGACAGGACAGTTACAGAGTGTTTACACAATTAAACTTTCACCGCCAGCGCCTGGTGTGTGTTACTGTGTGTGTGTGTTACTGTGTGTTACTGTGTGTGTGTGTGTGTGTGTGTGAGCTGCTGGTGCATTGTGGGTAGTGAGA
The DNA here is from genome assembly GCA_024666655.1 of Dascyllus trimaculatus. Lineage (NCBI taxonomy): Eukaryota > Metazoa > Chordata > Actinopteri > Pomacentridae > Dascyllus > Dascyllus trimaculatus. The sequence goes on along the minus strand of CM045462.1, from coordinate 32,091,658 downwards.
GGTGGGATAGAGCAGGTTGCTGTCGTGGTTTAAAGGAATAATAATAATGATCTTTATGCAGAAACTTTAAAACCAGAGTTCATGTGTATTATATTGAAATTGGCTTTCTATTATTATTATTATTATTATTATTATTATTATTATTATTATTTGTATTTGTTTTCACCTATTTTTAATCTTTTGTTTGTTCGAAATAAATAAAGAAATCAAATCAAATCAAATCAATAAAAAGACAAGAAGGAAAATCAGGAGACGACTGGACGACAGAAAGAACAGGAAACAGAGGAGGAAGAGAGGAAATCCTGGTGAGAGATTTTCAAAATAAATCAAACGCCGTTTAATGGCGTTTTGACTTTTCCTCATTAAATAACAGGAAGTGCTATCTAACTAACCTGTACATGCTCCAATCGGCCTCAAACTTCACAGGTGTGACCAAAGTCAGGGCCTGAGGACATCCATGCGTTGGTTTCCTGTCTAAGTCACCAGGTCACAGCTCTAACTTTTTTAATATTATAGAAAAAGAAAAGTCGACGATCATGTTTCAGATTCAACAAATACTGAAGTTGGAGAAATCAGAAGCAGTAAACCTTCAGTCTGTTGCAGTAAACTGTTTGTTTGGGGGATCGAATGAACTAAACCATTAAATGACTTGTTAACTTAGTTCTGATTCATCTCTGCTGAAGCTGTTCTCCACCCTTTGTTCTGAATCTCCTGTTTTCTGCTGTTCAGAAACAGAAAAGTTTAATTAGTTAATGTTTTTATTGTTATTTATTGTTTGTCTCTTTGAGTTCTGAGCGTCTTAAAGTTGCTAAATGGCTCATTGAAGTGCGCCGTGTGTCGGCCGATCTCTGGATTCTCTCGTTAAGCCAATTATTCTGGAGCTTCCTGGCTCTGCGGCTGCTGGAGGTTGCGCTGACCTTGCTGCATCCGGCTTTGTTTCTGCGGCGCCGCTCCGTCACGTTAGCTAGTTATCAGTCGGACACGACGGCTCGGTGAGGCGGGCGGCGTCATTAGACGGTCTGACAATGATACCCGTCCCGCCGAGACTTCCCGCCGTCACGCACACACTCGGAGAAACCCTCGGCACTCTGGGTATTGTCCGCAGATCACAGGCGTAGGTGAGTTGTTCTTTTTAATTAATCATTTGTCCTTCAAACGGGGGAAAGTTTCGGTGCCGTAGATAATTAGGTCCCAGAGTCGGCGGCGGCGGCGCCTTCAGCCACCTGCTGCCTTTGTAGCGCTAATCTTTGTCTTGTAGGAGCCTCGTCCCCGAAGACGCCGCGGCAACGAGCAGAATGAGAAAACACCTCTGGATCCTCCTTTTCTTCTTCTGCTGTTCCGTCTTTACATCCCTCAGTCCCAGCGCTCCTCTCCTCCTCTTCCTCCTCCTCCTCCTCCTCTAATCTTTCCTTGTTCGTATTCCCTCCACTCCTCCTGCTCTCACTTCTTTCTCCTCCTTCACCTCTGCTTCCTCTTCATTCTCCCTCTGATGCTCCTCCTTCTCCCTTTTGTCTCCTTTACATTCCCTCTCCTCCTCCTCCTCCTCCTCTTCCTCCTGCTGCAGTGAGCTCATATTTTATTCTGGATGAATCACTTGATCCATGAAACATCAGAAGTCTCAGTTTCACATCCTGGAACCTGTTCAGTCTGCAAGAACCAAAGTACTGGACATGTTTAGAGCAGGTCCAGTCTCACTCAGGAAGATGAAGGTGCTGGACTGGTTCTGAACAGTGAAGCCATCAGAGAACCAACAGCTAAAGAACCAACTCTTTTTATAGAACCCTTAAATGTGCCTCCAAGAACCATCAAACATTGTTTTCTTCTGGCACAATAAATAAAACTTTAGCAAAAAACAGGTTCTTTGAGGAACCTGAGGAGCTGGTTCCAGGTCTAGTTTGGACCCAGAGCCTGACTTAGCTCCACTTCTTTGTGTTTCCACCTCCTAAGCACCGACTCCAGGTTCTATAAACTGGAGCTCAGCAAGCACCAACTCTTTGCTGGTCCAGAGCTAAGCACCGAGTACGTCAGGGGCTGGGGGCGGGGTTATGGTGACCAACCATCAACGGTGGAAAGGGACACACAAGCGCTAATTAGTGTCCTTGTTCTCCAGGACGTCCCTGGTCCCATCACACATGTATTGGAATGACTCCCGGGACACACGGAAGTTTAGCACAAACTGTTGACCTGAAATCCGCTACAGTTGTGTCCCACCAGTAGCGTGATCACGGATGTGTCCAGGCAACAGGAGGACCTCCGCCTCACAATCAGCCTTAAGACCATCTATAGAGATAAACATAGATATTATCATCAACTTACTGCGTTTGTTTAACTGCTATGTAATGGATGCTAGCGTAGTGGTTTGATGGTGACCCAATGGCTCCAACTGGACTCCAAACAGGTTCTTAGGAGGAACCAGATTAGAACCGAGTCAGCACCAGAACTAGGACCTGGTTCTTCTTGGTGGAAGGGGGGTCTGTGTGGATCCACCTGGTTCTACTTTGATCATTTCGGTCAGAAGAGCTGGACGTCTGGTTCCTTCCAGTCAAACTTGTTCCGTATCCTGGGTTCTGGACGGTTCGTCAAACAGAACAACACGATCCAAGATGCCAGTTTGGGATTTTAGAAACTGGTTCCACTAAAGACCCTCTAGTTTTAGAAGAACCATCCTCTACATAAAGAGCTGATTCCTACTTTCAGTTAGTGATGGCACTTTGAAGAACCGTCTGGAAAACATCTCCTTATGAACCTGTGTTTGCTGAAGGTCTAAGCACCATTTATGACCCCTGAGGGAACCAACCAGCCCTCTGAGGAACTTCTTGAAAACCCTCTTGCTAAAAGGTTCTCTGTGGAGCTAATAGCGGCTCTTCTGTCGTAGCGCTGTGAAGAACTGGGTTGGTTTAGTTGGCCTTTGTTTTTCTGAGGGTGGTCTTCGTGCAGAACTTCTCTCTCCTCCTCCTCCTCTTCTCCTTCATCCCACCTCCTACCTCTGTCTTTCTTCTAGTTCTTCTTCTTTATCTTCTTCTTTGGTCATTTTTCTAGCTGCTCCTCGTGGTTCCATGTAGATGACTGTTAAAGTTCTTCTTCCTCCTGCTTCACCTGTTTTTCTTCTTCTTCTTCTTCTTTTTCTTGACCACTGACCTCCTCCACCTCCTCCACCTCCTTTAGTTCTTTCTTTTTCTTTCTCTCCCTCGCTCTGCTCCTGTTTTCCTCCTTCTCTTCTCTTCTGGTCTTATTTTCATGTCTTCTTCCTCTCATCCCTTCATCTCCTACTCCATTTTATTTTTCTTTCTCTCCCCTCATACCTTCCCTCTTCTTCTTCTTCTCCTCCTCCTTATCACTCTGGTCCTCCTCTTCTTCTTCCTCCACTCTTCTTCTTTTAATCTATTTTCTTTCTCACTCTGTTAATCATTGTCCTCCTTCCCTCCTCTGCTCCTCTTCATTCTGTTCTCGTTTTGTTCTTTTCATTCTTTTCTTCATTTCCCTCCTCCTCCTCCTCCTCCTCCTCCTCCTCCTCCTCATGCATCAGTTCATCCTTCACTTCATTCATGCAGAAAGTGTTTAATTGTGAACATACATGAGTGCAGGAACAATGAGAGTCGGATCTCCAGCGAGTGTTTCTGAGCTCAAACTAATCCCATTAACTCAGAGGGAGAAACAAAGGGAGGCAGAGAGGAGGAGGTGAAGGAGGTCCTGCTCTCCGTCATCCATCCGTCCCTCCGTCATCATTATTCCTCCGTCAGATCACCGCTGATTTCCTGGAGGACTCGGGGAGAGAATGGATGGAGGGATGGAGGAGGAGACAAAGACTCGCAGCTCCTCCTGGGAGCCTCCTTTCCTTCTCCTCCCTTTTATTCGTGTCCTCCTTTGTCCTTCGTTGACTCGCTTCCTGGTTACAGAGCAAAAGAAAAGTCTTCACCAGACCTGAAGTTTTCATCTTTCTACATGAATCAGGGTCAATTTAATGTTCATGTTAAAATAAAAACAGACGTTTAGAAAATAACTCAGAGAATCAAACATGTGAAACGTCCAGTTAGGATGGAGGACAAGAGGAGACTAGTGAGGGAGGACACCAAGACTCCTATGACTCCTCTGAAGGAGTTAGAAGAAGGAGACTGGTGAGGGAGGACACCAAGACTCCTATGACTCCTCTGAAGGAGTTAGAAGAAGGAGACTGGTGAGGGAGGACACCAAGACTCCTATGACTCCTCTGAAGGAGTTAGAAGAAGGAGACTAGTGAGGGAGGCCACCAAGACTCCTATGACTCCTCTGAAGGAGTTAGAAGAAGGAGACTAGTGAGGGAGGCCACCAAGACTCCTATGACTCCTCTGAAGGAGTTAGAAGAAGGACACTAGTGAGGGAGGATACCAAGACTCCTGTGACTCCTCTGAAGGAGTTAGAAGAAGGAGACTAGTGAGGGAGGCCACCAAGACTCCTATGACTCCTCTGAAGGAGTTAGAAGGAGACTAGTGAGGGAGGCCACCAAGACTCCTATGACTCCTCTGAAGGAGCTAGAAGAAGGAGACTAGTGAGGGAGGACACCAAGACTCCTATGACTCCTCTGAAGGAGTTAGAAGAAGGAGACTAGTGAGGGAGGACACCAAGACTCCTATGACTCCTCTGAAGGAGTTAGAAGAAGGAGACTAGTGAGGGAGGACACCAAGACTCCTATGACTCCTCTGAAGGAGTTAGAAGAAGGAGACTAGTGAGGGAGGACACAAAGACTCCTATGACTCCTCTGAAGGAGTTAGAAGAAGGAGACTAGAGAGGGAGGCCACCAAGACTCCTATGACTCCTCTGAAGGAGTTAGAAGAAGGAGACTAGTGAGGGAGGACACCAAGACCCCTATGACTCCTCTGAAGGAGTTAGAAGAAGGAGACTAGTGAGGGAGGACACCAAGACTCCTATGACTCCTCTGAAGGAGTTAGAAGAAGGAGACTAGTGAGGGAGGACACCAAGACTCCTATGACTCCTCTGAAGGAGTTACAAGGAGACTAGTGAGGGAGGACACCAAGACTCCTATGACTCCTCTGAAGGAGTTAGAAGAAGGAGACTAGTGAGGGAGGACACCAAGACTCCTATGACTCCTCTGAAGGAGTTAGAAGAAGGAGACTAGTGAGGGAGGCCACCAAGACTCCTATGACTCCTCTGAAGGAGTTAGAAGAAGGAGACTAGTGAGGGAGGACACCAAGACTCCTATGACTCCTCTGAAGGAGTTAGAAGAAGGAGACTAGTGAGGGAGGCCACCAAGACTCCTATGACTCCTGACTAGAACATCCTGACTTTACAGATTTTTATTTTTACTCTTCTGGAACTTTTTTAGTTTTTACATGTCGTTTTTTGAGGTGTTCGTTATGGAAACGTGGCTGTTTTCATTTCACTCCTTCTCTTCTGTCTTTTCTCTCCACCTTCCTTCCTTCCTTCCTTCCTTCCTTCCTTCCTTCCTTCCTTCCTTCCTTCCTTCCTTCTTTCTTTCACTCCCTCCTTTTCTTTTTCACCTTTCGCTTCATTCTCTCCTTCTTCTTTCCTCTTTTCCTCTCCTGATGTTCATGTTTGTTTTTTAAATTTATTTCCACCTCCTCCTTTGCTCACGTTCTTTCCTCTTCCTTCCTTCCTTCGTTCCTTCCTTCCTTCCTTCCTTCCTTCCTCTCCTTCCTTTATACTCTTTCCTCTGTTCCCTCCTTATGCCTCCTACATCTCCTCTTGTTCTCTTTTCACCTTGCAGTCCATCTTTTTTCCTCTTGTATATTTTTTCTCCTCGCTGCATTCAGATATTTGTTTCCCGTCCTTCCTCCCTTCATTCCCTCCCCTCTCCTCCCTCCTCTCTCCTCCCTCCTCCCTCCTCCCTCCTCCCTCCTCCCTCCATCTCTGTTTCTCTTCAAGGACATTTATATTATAAAGGAGGAATTTGCATATTAATTCATTTCTTTCAATTTTTTCAGATTAGACGTTGTCAACACGTATCAGCGCTGATCAAACCGGCGAGTCCACCAGAGACCTGAGAGTGTGTGTGTGTGTGTGTGTGTGTGTGTGTGTGTGTGTGTGAGTGTGTGTGTGTGTGTGTGTGTGTGAGTGTGTGTGTGTGTGTGTGTGTGTGTGTGTGTGTGTGTGTGTGTGTTCGGGGAGTTGAACGCTGAATAAAAAGCGAGTTTCACCAGAAGGAACAAATAGCGTCGCAGCGTAGATGTGAATGTGTGAACGTCCCGTCGTCCAGGCTGCTCTCTGAGTGTCTAACCTCCATGTTTTAATGACTTTAACCTCCAGCAGCCGATACGGTTGTAAACAAACACGAGGAACCCAGTGTGAGTCTGCTTATGCTGGGAAATGATTCTCAAAACATGCTTTCTGTAGCAGGTTGGTACATAAAGGTGTGCTGGCAGAGGAGGGCGGGGTGGATGGATGGATGAAGGAGACATGGGCTTGTTTCCATCAGAGTGGAGTGGATGGACTCGGCTGGTGGTGTCGACAGGAGGTGGCGCTGTACGTTATGTTGGCTGGAATAAAGAGAGTAGAAGAAGACAGACCAATGAAGCTGCTCAGAGAAGGAGAATGAACCAGACTTTGAAGTCTTTAGGAGCTGTTGTGACTCTTTGACGTCAGCTGGTGTCGGCCATGTTGGATGCAGAAACAGCTGATCGGTCATGTGACTCTTAGAAAAGGAGTTTCCCATGAAGCTCATTTACTCTTTTTCCAGGAAGGCAAGACCCCACTTCATCTGAGTGTTGAGACGTTTTGCAGAACTTAGGATTGTTATTTTATTTCGTCATTTCTGTTCATTTAAAAACATAGAATGGAAACACAAGTATGGTCGTCCCTCTCCATATTGTAATCTTACTGTGTCGCAGATTTTTAAATTGTATAATCTAATTCTGTATCATGGATTAATTAGAATATTAAATGTAAATAAAATACGTAGCGTCCAGCAGATGAGCAGACAAAGACTATGGAAAACTCAGCTACTTCCTCTTGAGCTAGTTTGAGATGCTACACGGCACGCTATTGGCTGACGGATGGGAGGCGACCAACCAGAGCGCTGCGTTCTGCATCCTGGGCTCTGATTGGCTCAGAGACCGTAGCATCAGCCTCCTCCGTCTCCCGTGTACAGCAGCGTTCAGCATCTTGTCCGTTCCACATGGACGTCTGGTCGCTGTGTTGGTTTATTTCAGTCCTACGATGTCGAACAAACGTTCTGCTCCTTCTGAGGCTTCTGGAACCCAAGTATGGGGAGGATTTATAAAGCCTTAATATATATATATATAAATAATATAATAAATATGAAGTCGCTACTTGGTGGATTCTCACCTATCATGGGCGGTTCTGGAACCAAACCCCACCATAGACCAGGGACCACTGTAGTCTTCTCCAACATATTCAACAGTTCTGTTCGTCTGAGAGCAAAAACGGATTAGTTTCTCAAAAACAGGCAGAAACCAGTGGACGCCTGCACTTTGTTCTGGTTCTTCTGTGTTGACGTCGCCTAACTCAGGAATTTGTCACACTTTAAATGGTAACAGGAAGGCTGGATCTCACCAGGAGACCAGGAGACCAGGAGACCAGGAGACCAGGGTCAGAGTCGGTCCGGTTCTGTTGTTTTCTGCTGCTGTTCACTCAGTTTTCTCTCTCTGTTTTCAGTTGTGTTGAAACGTTGTTGGTTTCCCTTAAACTGTTTTTGTTCCATTCAAGAACTGGTTTCTGGGGGTTGAGATGCACCTGTACAAAGTTCTAGTTGATTCCAAGTCCTGCTCCAGTCGTGGTCTCTATAAAACCTCTTTATGTAACTAACCTGTTGTTGTGTTCAGACCAACACAAATGTTGTATGTTGTGATGTGAGGCTGAGTTGTGTAAAGGAAACATGTGCAAAAGACAGAAGAGCCTGAAAGGTCTGAAGAAGCTTTAAAGTGTTGACTTTAAAAATGGAAACGGACACGACAGAAGTTTAGATCAAATCCTGTTGGTTGGTCCTTAGTTGTGTTTGTTTGTTGTGTGTTTGCTGTGTTTGTTAGTTGTGTTTGTTAGTTGTGTTTGTTAGTTGTGTGTGTTAGTTGTGTTTGTTAGTTGTGTGTGTTAGTTGTGTGTTTGCTGTTTGCCGTCAGCTCCTCTGATGGACGATGTTCTGAACATGCAGCTGATCTGTGACCAATGGAGCGTCTCGCCTTCAGACCCGTCCTGCGCTCTGATTGGTCGCTGCTGGATGACGGACAGCCTGACGGAGTTATCAGATTGTGTTTCCTGATTCCACCGATACGATGACAAACACAAACTCCCAGCGTGTTGCTTCCTTTGTTCCTCCTTAGCAGACCTTTAATTGGAGCCTGTCCGTCGGCTCTGATGTGTTTTGACGTTCGGCGGTTTGATTGTCACGAGCTGCTCTGATTTGACGGACAGCTTGACAGCCGCTGTGATTGGCTGACTGCTCCGGCTGACAGTGAATGTGTTTATTAGCTCTACACCATTAGAACGGCAGCGCCTCCAGCAGCGCTCATTAAATGTTCTCTGTGTTCCAGTGGAGTCCAGCAGCCCCAGCCTCCTGGCTCCGGACAACACCCTGGAACGGTCCTTCTTCATCCGGATGAAGTCGACGCTCACCAAGAGAGGCGTGCACATCAAGTCCTCAGGATATAAGGTGACACTGAACACCTCAGCACACTGACCTCTGCATGTTTTAGCTGCTCAGTCAGGATCAAGTGGATTTTACTGGCCTCAGACGTCAGAAACAGGGTCAGGTTCATCCAGACTGTAAAGAACTAACTGGAACCTGCTGGAGTCCAAAAATAAGACCAGATCCACCTTCTAGAAGGTAAAGGTTCAATGTCTAATGGTTTTCTTCCTCACATATGACATTAAACTGAATCTGAAGACGTCACTTTGGGATATGAGACGTCACAAATGACGTGTTTCATAACTAATAAAGGAGAAACTACTGGTCAGATGAAGGAAATGTGAAGGTAGTTGGTGTCTCCAGTCTCAGTCTGGTCTGCTTCAACTCAATGATGACGGTTTCCTTATCAACACATGACCATAAAGATCATCTCGTTTAGTAACTAAAGAATCAGCAGCTCTTCTGATAATCAGTAAATTCAGTGGTTTAATCCTCTTCAGAGTGAATATTTCCTGGTTTCTTTCTTCCTCTGTGACAGTAAACTGAGGATCTCTGGACTAAACAGACATTTTAGAACCAAACAGCTGATCCATTCATCCAAGACATGTGATAATAAAAAGCTCTTATTTAGAAAAGCTGCAGCGACAGGAAATATTTTGATCATTAAAATGGATTTTAGTCATTTTTTGAAACACAGATGTCAAATATTTTCTGGTTCCAGCTTCTTGAATGAGAAGATTTGTTGCTTTTCTTTGTTGTTTATGATATTAAACCAAATGTGAAGACGTCACCTTGAAATATGTGGAATAAAAAGGATGTTTATCAGTATTTTATACAGATTTCAGAGCAGAACATACTGGACAAGTGAAGCCATGATGAAAACCAGTGTGAGGAGCTTGTAGTTCCAGTAAACCAGTTAGCTGTGGTGTCGATAAAACGACAGAGGATTCTAGAAGAAGGATCAGGAAATAGAGAACTTGGTTAAATGGAGATCCAGACACATCAACACAGTCAGTCTGAAGCTGAAGCAAACCTCACAGCTCGATGACCGTCAGCTTTCAGATGGATCCTCTGACAAAATGGTGACTTTGGAAAGAAAAGTACAGAGACCTTCCTCAGGGTGGCGCTCTGACATGAGGCCTTCAGGATGCTGGCAGAGGAGAGAGGGGTGGATGGATGGGTCAGGGGTCCGTGTACGTCACGGCCATTCGTTTTTTTGTTTTAAGATTTCAAAATAAAAACAAAAAATAAACCGTTTCCCGTTTTTTTCAGTGATAATACAAAATGAAAAACAGAAAACGGGCCCTAATTCATTATCCATTATCTGTTATCTGATTTAATTAGATGTGTTTCTAAATTAAAATTAAAATACACCCGTGGAAAACTTATTTCTCTACTTCCTGTTGGTTTTGGCTCCGTGACCCGTCTGACTTGTGATGAGGAAGGATCTGGTATCTAAAGCTCCAGTGTTAGCTCACTGTTAGCAGACCTTGCTGTGTGCCGTGGCCTGATGAAGACCCACTGTGGGGTCCAAACGTTGCTTGGCTCACATTGTTCACTATTTCACAGTGGACTTTTCACCAGCGTGGGGTTTATTTGTCCCTTTGGAGGGACCTTGTGGTGCCGCTAGCTCTGCTGCTAGCGCTAAATCGCTAGCGTTTGACTGCTTTTCGGGACGTTTTTGGGGAAGTTTGGAGGTTTTCTGTTACTTTAGCTTTGCCAGAAAGCAAAGTAGCGATTTAGCGCTAGCGGCAGAGCTAACGCTAAATCACTAGCGCTAAATCGCTACTTTGCCAGAAAGCAAAGTAGCGATTTAGCGCTAGCGGCAAAGCTAACGCTAAATCATTATAATGGATAATGAATTAGGGCCCGTTTTCCGTTTTTCATTTTGTATTATCACTGAAAAAAACAGGAAACGGTTTAATTTTTGTTTTTATTTTGAAATGTCAAAATAAGAAAAGGAATGGCCGTGACGTACACGGACCGTGGGGGGTGGATGGGACTTTAACACACTTGAAGCAAACTCTTGGAATAGAAGGAGACATGGGTTTGTTTCCATCAGAGGCTGTGGAGTGGATGGAGTCGGCTGGTGGTGTCGACAGGAGGTGGCGCTGTACGTTATGTTGGCTGGAATAAAGAGAGTAGAAGAAGACAGACCAATGAAGCTGCTCAGAGAAGGAGATCCAGAGTTTATTTTTTATCTACAGAGAAATGAAGCGAGAACTTCAGGAGCTGTTGTGACTCTTTAGCTGGTGTCGGCCATGTTGGATGTAGAAACAGCTGATCGGTCATGTGACTCTTAGAAAAGGAGTTTCCCATGAAGCTCTTTATTTCTTTTTACAAGAAGGCAGAAACCGGCTTCATCTGAGTGTTGAGACGTTTTGCAGATCTTAGGATTTAGTTTTTTTATGTGATTATTTGATTTGTGTTGATTTAAACACGGATCCTCTTCCTGTTTTACATCCGGTCCATAAAAACACCAAAACACACAACAGTTCTGTTCGTCTGAGCACAAAAACAGATCAGTTTCCCAACAGAAGGCAGGAGAACAGCAGGACGCCTCCGTCTGGTGACTCGTGTTCATGTATACAGATGTGTCCGTCGTCTGTGGTGGTTCCAGGTTTATGTTCTGCAGCGTTGCTTCAGTCACCATGTTGAGGCGCTGCAGAGATGTTCAGACGGATTTAATGACTCTAATGTTTTCTACTGAGGGACTGGTGTCACATCAGGACTCTCCATCTGCAGATTCTGGTTATTAAATGACTCCAGTCGGGTCTGATCAGGACATCCCCAGTTTGAACAGGGATCTGTTAGATGCTGATCTGCTCAGGTGGGTCCCTCCAGGCTGTTCACACTCAGCTGTTCTGTTAATAAGGGGTCAGATCCTCCTTATTTAACCTGGACGTATTAAAAGGATCCTCCAGACTCTGAAGGAACAGATGCTCCTCAGGACGTCGGCTGTGTCTCTGAGCTTTCTGTACCTTCTCCAGTCACCTTGGTGTGATCTTGTGGGAGCTGGACGGCTGCATGGAGAAAGAAGAGACGCTGTAAGAGTCCTATAGATGTAGCATCAGGACTCTAAGCTCTGTGACCGACTCAGCGCTGCAGATCGAGAGGAAGGATTAAAGGGATTCAGGCTGTGTTACGGTGTGTGTTACAGTGTGTGTTACAGTGTGTGTTACAGTGTGTGTTACGGTGTGTGTGTGTGGCCTCTCATGGTTTGTCTCACACTAATACACTCGATTCTCTTGGAGGATGACGCCGGCGGAGAGGCTGCAGCAGCTTCACTGTCAAAGACAAAACAGGTTGAACCAAAGAGAGATGCGATGCTGAGCGTGTTAATCCGTTAGTTTACAGGAGGAGGTTTATTCTACTGGCTCATTTGACAAACAGGACCGTCCTCTCAGAAACACCGTCTTTACGAGGACCAGCTGGAGTTTAGGGCCTGAACATTTTTAGAAAGTGAAGGGGTTTCAGCCAGTCCTCAGTTTGGCTCAGATATTCTAATCAGGGCTGATTAAAGTCGAGTCTAACGCTGGCAAACATTTTGAATGAAGTCTGGTGCTAAATATGTCTGTGCAGCTACACATTGATTAATCAACTGGATTCTGAAATTAAGAACATTTTAAATGAAATCTGGTTATATAGATTTCTGTGCAGATACAACAGAAATAAATGAAGTTAATGCTAACATTGGAAAATTCTGAATGAAGTCTGGTTCTATAGATTTCTGTACAGCGACACAAGGACTAAAATTAGGAAAAATTTGCATGAAGTCTGGTGCTAAAGATCTTTGTGCAGTGACACAATGATTTAATGAAGTTGAGTCTAAAAACTGGCAAATTTTGAATACAGTCTGGCACGAGAGATTTCTGTGCAGATACAACAGAAATTGATGATGTTAGTGCTAAAATTGTGTAAATTTTGAATGAAGTCTGGTACTAAAGATGTCTGTGCAGTGACTCAATAATTTAATGAAGTCGAGTCTAACAAATGGAACATTTTAAATGAAGTCTGGTGCTAAAGATATATGTGCAGCAACACAAGGACTGAATAAAGTTAAGCCTAAAATCATGAAAATTCTGAATGAAGTCTGGTTCTATAGATTTCTGTGCAGATTCAACACATTAATGAAGTTAATGTTAAAATTGGGTAAATTTTGGGTGAAATCTGGTGCTAAAAATGTCTACGGCTACACAAGAATTTAATTAAGTTGAGGCTAAAAACTGGCACATTTTGAATGAAGTCTTGTTCTCTAGATGTGTGTGCAGATACACAAGAGCTGAATAAAGGTAATGCTAAAATTAGGGCAAATTTGAATGAAGTCTGGTGCTAAAGATGTGTGTGCAGCTACACGATGACTTAATCAACTTGAGTCTAAAATTAAGAACATTTTAAATGAAGTCTGGTTCTGTAGATTTCTGTGCAGCGACACAAGGACTGAATAAAGTTAATGCTAAAATTTGGAAAAAATTGAATGAAGTCTGGTGCTAAATGTGTCTGTGCAGTGACACAATAATTTAATGGAGTTGAGTCTAAAAACTGGCACATTTTAAATGAGGTCTGGTTCTCTGGATGTCTGTGCAGCGACACACGAATTCACATTAGTCAGAAAACAGTTTTTATGAGGACAAATTCGAGGACAATGTGGCCGGTCTGCCGTGTTGAGGAATGCAGTGGAGGTCCTCACAGTGATACAGCTACAGGTGTGTGTGTGTGTGTGTGTGTGTGTGTGTGTGTGTGTGTGTGTGTGTGTGTGTGCGTGTGTTTGTAATTCTACCCTGGTGGGGTCCACAACCTGAAATACCACTCACGCTGTGGGGACCAATTTTCCTCGTGGGGACCGACAGCCGGTCCCCACAGGCACAAGCATTGGAATGAATAGGAAATAGCTTGCTGATATGCCTGGTGCAGTTTTTTTGCAAAAAAAAAAATGGACCCCTTAGGGTTCAATTTCACAACTTTGTGTGTACCCTAGTGGACACACATGGTATTGCAGTGTGTGAATTTGCATAGGTGGGGACCTTTTCCTGAGAAAGTGTGTAAGTGTGTATACTAAATAAACCAGTATTTTACTGATAGTATTACAGTCTTTCCATCTTGATGTGATCAGACTTTTATGTTATTGAATTCTTGTATTTGGCAATGTTGCAAAAATTGCCGAAGGCATTGTATCCATCGAAATTCTTTTCATTTTATTTTATTTTATTTTAATTAATTTGTTTGTTTGTTTGTCTATTTATTTATTCCACAACTCCTTTGTCCTGAAACTCCTTCTAGGCAATTCATGCAGAACTAATGACAGTTATGCCATGTTATAGGGGCAATGCCACAGGTGTGCAGTCAACCTTTTTTGGAGCTCAAAGGTTAAGGTCGAGGTCAAGGTTGCATCAAGTGTCAAAAACTAAATTTTGCTGTATCTCCACAAATAATTATTGTAGAATTTCAACGCTTACATTTTTGAATAGCTCATCTTAAGGGGAGGTTTTTATGTAATTGGACCAAAGCTGTACAACCAACCAGTAAGAAGACTGGTACGGATCAAAGTTCATGACATCACAAAAAATACAAAAAACTACATTTTCCCTGTAACTTGGCAACAAATTGAGATACAGTGCTCATACTGGTACCATTGAACAATACTAAGTATAACAATAAGTAAACAAGTGACTGAATTAATTATTGCTTGTGTTGTATTTAACACTTTTATGATACACAGTGTGCCTCCCAGAACAAACTGTACCTACAACAATGAGTGACAACAACTCACATAAGGCCATAGCAGTGTGTCGAGTTAAAAAAATGAATATAAGACAAACTGTTGTCGGTTATTATAAAAAACAAGGCTAGTACAGTTAGCAGTTGACTGATATGAACAATCTAAGACACAAAATAGTTATTTAATTGTAGCTTAATACAAACAATCAGAGGCTAGTTCAGTTAGCAGTGGTCTGATATGAACAGTCTGGGGCTAGTTCAGTTAACTGTAGCCTGACATGAACAATCTGAGACTAATACAGTTAGCAGTCTCCTGATATAAATAATCTGAGGTTGTACAGATAACTGTAGCCTGACATAATTAATCTGAGTCCAGTTCAGTTAGCAGTGGCCTGATATGAACAATCTGAGGCTAACACATGTCACTTGCAGCTTAATACAAACAATTTGAAACTAAAACAGTTAGCAGTAACCTCGCATAAACAATCTGAGACTAATACCTTTTAGTTGTGGCCTGATGTGAACAGTCTGAGGCAAGTACAGACAATTGTAGCCCGATATGAACAATATGAGGCTAGTTCAGTTATTTGTGTTCTGATATAAACAATCTGAGGCTAATACATTTCAGTTGTGGCCTCATATAAACAATCTGAGGCAAGAACAGTTAATTGTAGTTTGATACAGACAATCTGAGGCCAGTACATTAGCAATAGCCTAATGTGAACATTCTAGGGGTTGATACAGTTTGTCGTGGCTTGATATAATCATTGTTAAACTAATTAACTCAACCCTTAACGCCGACTGTCGCAAATATGCGACATATCGTTTCTATTACGCAATCCGCCGAGATAGCGTCTGCATTCCCCAAATGCCGGTTCGTGCATATGCAGTACAGACCTAGGAACCTTTGACAAGCACTTGTTTCTAGTAAGACCGGTTGGTTTCGGACCTACATCCGGCTGACGCAAGAGGACGATTCTGGTTGCAACGTTGACAGAAGGAGGCTGGAAATTTGGAGCAATCGTTGTATATAAGGTAAGTTGTGCAATGATAAAAATACATACATATACATGGTTACAATACACAAAATAATTTTAATAACATCAGCATAGCTTAAATGACTTTAGACTGAGGGATAATGGTGTGAAATATTTAAAACATCTCATTCCAGCCAGTTCAGTGATGCAGTTAACAGTGTTGAACCTACACACTTTTCCTGACATGTGCGGTCCCCACCTCACCTATGCCCATCCCCGATTCAGAGTGACACTGTGGGTTTGTAAAACAGACAGGATCATATTATCAATTTCGAAACAGGATGATGAGTTTGCAGTACTCAAATTATCGTGAATAAATTAGAGTACAGCAACTTATTTACTGTGAGCTTCCAGTTCTCAAGTGATAACTTAATTCTCTTTAGTTTAGCTCATCCATCATATTCAGGTCAATTCATTTTCTTTACCTGAAAGAATTCTACAATAGAAAATTACAGCAGGACATGCTAATTTCAACAAAACACATTATCTAACAGCAATGATCCGCAGAAACACAATAAATGGAGAACACTCAATAGGGTAACACAGTGGAATTAAAATTTATTTTAAAATGCTCAACAATGCATTTAATGGGAGATATTGGCTCTTGACAGGCTGAAGAGTGTTTTGTTAATGCTTGGTATGAAGTGAACAATCAGAATTTTCTTACAAACCTACCTAGCATTCTGTTATAAATTCTAGTGGTATTACATTTTTATTATACATTTACAAGCTATGGCAAAAACATTTATGTCCAGCTTCACTGCCTCCTGAAATCAAACCAGCTCCTTCATTTTCTGTCTTACATTATTTGTCAAACTATTCAATCCAGGTGTGTCTTGCTGCAACAGTCAGAACATCAAAGATGAGACAGACTTAGAAATTTTAGTTTGTCCTGTAACGTAGGACAGAAAATGACAATCTTTCAGTTGAACAAGTCTCTACTACATTTTTTTAATAAAACTTTAGCTCAAACAAGTGAACTAAAACTGTTACTGACCTGGGAAAATGTTCCAGTTTTGGACAAGAAAAAAATATCAAAGAAACTAGGATGCACTCAAGCGAGATGCAGAGCCACGCCAGGTGCTTGCCTAAATATGGCAAACCTTTAGATATACCAAAGTTCATTATTGCAAGCATAGAATAAAAGGGAATTTTGCACTAAGTAGCCCTGCGACCTTGATCTTTGACCCCCAAAATTAATTGGTGTCCAGGATAGGTCAATATCAACACCTGTGCCAAGTTTGCTTATCCTATCTCTATTTTTTCTCAAGTTTTGGTGCAGACATAGCCACCCACCCACAAACAGAAAGACAGACAGACAGACAGACTGACAGACGGTCGTGAGAAACGTGAGAAACGTTATTACCCACACCGACTCCGTCGGTGTGGGTAATAACGTTTCTCTACAAAAATGCACAATATAAACAGTAACAACCTGAAACATAATGACAAATGCATATTAACAACAAGCATTTCCTGTTCATCCTCTCTTTAAACAAACACCATGAGCTTGAGCTCTGGTAGAGGTAACGGGTTAGATTTGTCCGACAACAATAGTGATCAAAACTGGAACTACAATCAACATGGTTTCATTGTCTAAACCGTGCAACAATCATAAAATAAACATAAAAATAAGTCTTTATCAAACACTACAAATACATTTGAAATTCAGTTCAAATTCACATTTCACTTGGACATTATATGTAGAACAGTAAACAAGTCACCTTGTTTTTCTCACATCACATAAAGAGTACTTGCAAAATGTGTACTATGTACTATACACTGCAAAAACCCAAGATCTTACCTAGAACATTTGTCTTATTTCTGGTCAAAATGTCACCTTTTTAGTCAAAAACTATGTTATTGGTCTGAAAACAAGACACGTTACCTAAAGCGTATCTTGTTTTTCCACTTGATTCTAGGGCAATTTAACTTTTTTTCAAAATAATTTTCACTTGTAATAAGTAGTTGCACTTGTCCATGGAACAGGGTTTTTTTTTTTACTTGTTACAAGCACAAACAAAATGTTCCACGGACAGATTTTATTACGTATTTCAAGCAAAAAATTTGAGAAAATTAGATTTTGCTTGGAACAAGTGGAAAAAAATGAGTTACTTTTAGAGGTGATGTATTCTTTTTTAAAGTGTACAGATAGATTTTTGTTTAGACATTAGACATTTTGATTAGAAATAAGAAAAATATTCTTACTGTGACTTTGAGTTTTTGCACTGTATCAACTTGCCTACCTCAGTAGTTAGTAAGTAGTATAGTTAAGTAAGCAGTTGTGGAGGGAGGGTTTTGTTTCCCAATCCAAGCATGACTGCTTGAATGAATTTTAGTGTGTTTGTCATGCATTTTGGGTAATCTAAGTGAAGGGATACATAAGCCCAAATATGAGGCAGACAGGCTGCAGAAAGTCTCTTACATTGTCCATGACAGTACTTCCCTCAAGTATGATGGCAGTGGAGGTAGGCTGGAGGTGCACTGTGTTTAGGCCTTGCTGCTGAGCATCTTCGTTGACACAAGTCAACACCTCAACTGTCACTAAGGAGAGTACCTCTTCTTTCGCTGTATCCTGTAAAAGAAGCACACACAGCTACCTTTTGAATCTGGTCTTTTTTGGGGGGAAAAAAATCCCCTGGTGTAACCCCAAATTCATTCACATTGTATTTTAATTCTGTAGACTGGAGGTTTTTCAAAGTGTGAGATAGGAGAATTCACATCCTTAATTTAATTACATTATGTACTATAAACCAATTAATAGAGATTCTAAACATTTATGAGCGAGATCAGAATCAGAATCCACCTAAATCTTATCAATTGAAAAATAACTATATTTTAAATATAGTAAAAATATGTCAATAAATAGAGATCAATATGTTTTTTCTTCTTTCAGTACGTTACTTACATAGAAGTACAGTGAAGTCCAAGTCCAGTGAAGTCTTGTAGACTTCACTGGAATCTTCACCAAGTATGGGGAAGTTTACAGTGAAGATTCCAGTGAAGTCTATAAAACTTCTGTTACTTACATGTTACTTACATAAAAGTCTTGTAGACTTAACTGGAATTACTTTTATGTAAGTAACATGTAAGTAACAGAAGTTTTATAGACTTCACTGGAATCTTCATTGTAAACTTCACAATACTTGGTGATGATTCCAGTGAAGTCTACAAAATTTCACTGGAACCGTCACTGGAATCATCACTGGAATTCGTCACCAAGTATCGTGAAGTTTACAGTGAAGATTCCAGTGAACATTCCAGTGAAGTCTATAAGACTTAACTGGAATCGTCACTGGAATTCCAGTGAAGTCTACAAGACTTCACTGGAATTCCAGTGAAGTCTTGTAGACCACTGGAATCATCACTGGAATTCCAGTGAAGTATTGTAGACTTCACTGGAATCGTCACTGGAATTGTCACTGGAATTACAGTGGAGTCTTGTCGACTTGTAGACTTCACTGGAATTCCAGTAATAATTTCAGATTCCAGATTCTCCGAGCGCACACTGAAAAAGCATTCACAACGTCTCTGAAGCGTCTGTGTTGCTAGCGTGTCACTTCTATATACACCTATCCCCACCGCCGTGTAAATTTCACATGTCCGTTCAGTATGATTTTTTAAAACATGGTGCAAGCTAGCTTGTAAATGTCTGGCCAGTATATGCTATAAACCTCTCCCACTGCCCAAAGAAGTTGCAAGCCCAGTCTCTCAACTTTGAATTCAAAACACCAAATTTCAACAAAAACAGAGTAGTCTACCAAGACTGTAGTCTACATTTGTTTCTAAAAGTGTCGAAGTTACTGTCACGGTCAAATAGCATGCTTGCTAGCGGTGATATTTGAATTTGATTTAACTGACACTCCTCCCTGGCACACAGTACTACACTACAACAAAACAATTCGACGGTTAACAAAAGAGTAAAATATGTACTTACCAAATCAGTGTGCTAAACACAAGTAATCCCACAACGCCAACGACAATTGAAAAAGTCTTGAAAAGAGCACTGGTTGACCATCCATGGGTTGACTGTGCACATGTGCTGGAACGTTTCAGGAAAGCGCGAAGTAGATGAGGCAGATCTGCGCATGTCTGAAAGAACGCCCGAAGGACACTGCGTACAATAAATGATTTTTTCTAATTTGACTTAACTAGTTACATCAGGTTAAGCAAGTTCTCCAACCCACTTACTTATTTAAAAGTAGAGTTCATACCAGGTTGATGCAAACTGTTCTCCCACCTCCTCCTGTCTCTGGTCGCCTTGGCCTTGTATTCTTTCTCTGTCATGTTTCTGCTGCCTTTCTCTCTTTCCTTCCACCTTGTCTTTGTCTTCTCTCTCTCCTTCCACCTCTTTTCTCTCTCCTTCCATCTCATCTTTTCCATCTCATCTTTTTCATCTACCTTGCTCAGTTTTTCATTCAAAATTCAAAGTAACTTTTCAGTGTTTCCCTTGACAATCAGTTTTAGCTTTTGTAGCCTACTTTACACAGAACTAATGTCAGACCTAGCTAACATTAGATGTACAAATAGCGAAATAACGTTCTTCAATCTGATTTTTATCATCTCAATATCAGCACTGCAACTCTACTAGCATTGTGCTTTTATTATAATTTCATTTCTTAATAGACAGTTAATCAGTATTTACGTCTTTCCTCCCATTTCTCCTTTCCTCCCTCGCTTCACACCACTCAGTTTTCTAAACCAAACAGTCTCTTGCCACTAGGGATGGTATTGTTTAGATTTTATTGGTACTACTACTTACACCAATACTGCTTATCGATACTGTACTTTAACAATATTCTTATCAATACTTCTTTTTTAGTTTTTTTATAATAACATTTTTAAAAAATATAAAAAAGATCAATCAAGAGGTGCAGGTCTTCATTATGAACCTGGTTATGGCTAGGTGACACTCATTCACCCTCTCCTCTGTCCTGCCATCACTAACTGTTAATGTGAAGGGGCTTTGGGTTTGGGTTAGACTTGGACTTGGACTCAAACTCGTGGTTGTAGTGTAGTGGCTGATGCTTAAAGGCAGAGGCCAGAGATTTAAAGTACGAGTTAATAAAATCATTTAAAGTACTTGTTAATAAAAATCATTTAAAGTACTTGTTAATAAAAATCATTTGATTAATATTTGCTAATGGAAATCATTTTTAGTATTTGTTAATGAAAATAAGGTTCAAATGTTCCCCAAACACTTCCAGTAGTTGCTGAGCAGAGGTGAAGTGAGGTCACTCTGCGGTCGCTCTGACTCCCTGCCTTGGTACAGGGAGCTGAGGAGCTGAGGTGCACCTGCACTGGCCGCGTAAACAACAGCCAGTGCTGAAGTGGATGGCATGGTAATTTGCTTTTGAAATATGATACCCCATCCAGTCAGTAGTAGAACTTGGAACTTGTCCAGGTCAGGGTGACATTCGGTTGGGGTGGAGGGTGAGGTCAGGAGGGAACAACAGGCCCCCCCTGATCTCTCCGCCCATCTCAACATTAAGAGCATCATTTTCAAGATGGGAGGTGTCATTGTGGAAAATTCCCAAACCTTACTGTAGTAAGAAGGTGGGGGCTGAGGGCGTGGAAACCCCAGCGCCAAACGGTATAAAGTCTGGACATCAGAAGCGATTGTCAGAGTTCTTGCCCCGGGGCACCTCTCACTGTATTTGTCCTGTATTTTTTGCAGAATAAATGCTTTAATCTTTGAATCTGAAGACCAACTCCTCAGACTCTTTCTTTTTGCCTCTATTTGGTGAGTTACTGGTAAACGCTATTTTTGAGCATTCATACAACTAAGAGAATTTAAACTTAGAATCTGGACTGAAGAACTACAAGTTGTGGCCACCTGATCCACAACAGTAGAGGGAGAAGTGGATTAGTTAATTGTAGCTGCAAATTCAAGAAAAAAGCCACAGAATCTTTAACTGAGTGCATTCATAAATTCAATCTGACCTTTTGATCTACAATCAGATCAATGTGGACAGAGCCTACTAAAACAAGCAGGCTTTACTCACAAATTAAAATATGCATTATGTTTCAATAACCTGTCCAGCAGTTTAAACCAGTTTAAAGCTCCACTGTAAACAGATGTCAGGTAAATGCCAGCACATTGTCCGGACAGAACCTCTTTCACTCATCACTTTTAAGGAAAAAATTAAATGCAGTACTTTTTCTTTGACAGTATCTTTACTGTGTGATAATAAGGAAATAGTTGAAGTTCTTCTACCACTGATAACATTCAGTTAGGGAAAAAATAAAAATAAAAAGACCAGAGTTTGTCTGCAGTCCCACAATGATTAAACCGC
This sequence comes from Dascyllus trimaculatus, assembly GCA_024666655.1. Lineage (NCBI taxonomy): Eukaryota > Metazoa > Chordata > Actinopteri > Pomacentridae > Dascyllus > Dascyllus trimaculatus. The sequence continues at coordinate 32,070,011 of CM045462.1, read as the reverse complement.
CACTGCTCTGTGCTCTGAGAGTGAAACTAACTCTGAACGGGTTCAGATGACGCTCTGACATTCAGACTGACTTTATGAAGACACTAATACCTCAACAATCATGGCTAATGCTTACTTTTAATAAATTAAAGATGTTCATGTCATTCAGCTAAGTTTGTATGTGGGCTCAGTGTCGCCTGCATATGCACCATAGTATGTATATCAGTAGCTTGACATGAACAATCAGAGGCTAGTACAGTTAGAAGTACTCTGATATAAACAATCAGAGGCTAGTACAGTTAGCAGTAGTCTGATATAAACAATCAGAGGCTAGTACAGTTAGCAGTAGTCTGATATAAATAATCAGAGGCTAGTACAGTTAGCAGTAGCCTGATATAAACAATCAGAGGCTAGTACAGTTAGCAGTAGTCTGATATAAACAATCAGAGGCTAGTACAGTTAGCAGTAGCCTGACATGAACAATTAGAAGTTAGAACAGTTAGCAACCTGATATAAACAATCAGAGGCTAGTATAGTTAGAAGTAGCCTGATATGAACAATCAGAGGTTAGTGCAATTAGTACAGTTGTCTGACATGAACATTTTAAGACTAGTCAGTGAGTTGTGTCCTGATAGGATCAAAGTTGCAGTGGGCTACTAATTGTAAAATGGTTATCTAAAAGTAGATCCTAAAAAACTGAAGCTTACAGTTAACAGTAGCCTGATATGAATTTTAAGGGGAAAAAAGTTAGTGGTGGCCTAATATGAGCATTGTGAGGCTAAACGTGGTAGAGGCCTGATACTGACTGAGGCAACATTACAAAAGACAGAATGGTTACAATACACAAAATAATTTTAATAACATCAGCATAGCTTAATTGGCTTTAGATTGAGGGATAATGGTGTGAAATATTTAAAACATCTCATTCCAGCCAGTTCAGTGATGCAGTAAAGCAGTGTTGAATCAACACACTTTTCCTGACATGTGCGGTCCCCACCTCACCTATGCCCATCCCCCATTCAGAGTGACACTGTGGGTTTGTAAAACAGACAGGATCATATTATTAATTTCTAAACAGGATGATCACATCAGCACAGCTTAATTAAGGTTTAGTGTGGGGTGATTATGTGAAATAATGTATTTCTAGTTTGGTTTAATGATAAAATGACAGAAGCTGAGGGGGGACACACACTTTTCCTGACATGTGCGGTCCCCACCTCACCTATGCCCATCCCACACTAAGAGTGACACTGTGGGTTTGTAAAACAGACAGGATCATATTGTCAATTTCGAAACAGAATAATGACATCAAGAAAGCTTAATTAAGTTATAGTGTGGGGTGATTATGTGTAATATTTTATTTCTGATTTGGTTTAATGATGCAGTGAGCGGGGTTGAGAGGGGCGGGGAGATGGACACACCTTTCCTGACATGTGCGGTCCCCACCTTACCTACGCCCATCCCCCGCTCACTCACTCACGGTCAGGGAAAGTGAGGAGGACGTCAGTCACGCTGGAGGGAGGATGGAGACAGACGGAGGCCGCAGAGAGGGGAAAACATTAAAACACGGGAAAGCTCGGTAAGTTTACAGTTTTTATCACCTAAATTATTAATTAGGATTAGCATTGTGGCTGGCGTGTTAGCTGCTATGAGCTTACTCGTTTTAATGTTAGCTAGAAAGTCCGATGTCAACACGTGCTAGCTTTTCATTAGACAACGTTTGGCCAATATTTCTGACAAATTAGAGACGTGCACTTATGTTTCAGATGCTTTGAGGACATTTTAAAACCTGGCTTTTATTAAGTTAACCAGTGTCAGGACACTGATATATGCAGGTCACGTAATTGTCACTTTTATCACCGTCACACGGTTTGTTGCTACAGTCAAGTTGAATACGATCTGGTTTGGACACGGTTTGTTTTATTTTGAAAGTTACAGGGCGTTTTTCGGTGTTTTCCGTGCACAACTTCCTGTACCACTCGATCAGCTTTTTGTAATATTGACGCGTCACTGCTCCGGCATCCGAACAGTGAGGGAGCGGATCCCATGTGAGTTGACACGTCGAGTTTAATTAAAACCAAGTTAGACGGACCGGAGCAGGACCGGAAATGCATTTGGTGCATTTTGGCCGTTTACATGCAGAGTCCGGCCATGTGTAGTCATAGACTTAAAAAATAGATACATATAAATTTTCTATAGGCAGCCTATGTGTGTAGCTAACAGCAGAATCCTTTAGTGTGCACGGTATATTAATATGCGAGCTAATGTGCACGTGATGTAAACAAAGCAGCATCAGACCAGTGACACAACTCCCGTAAAAGCGTACCTGCGCTGCTACACACTGGACACTGCTCTGACTGTTTCATAGGGCTGGTCTGAATACCAGTTTCTGTGCCCTGGATATGTGGTTAAAATTAATAGAAAAATGTGTAAATATTCGGCTCATGCCGCGGCGGCTCGTGCGACGTCGGGGGGGGGGGCATATAAAAAAGTATTTATTTCTTTATTTAACACAGCAAGTGACTGAGATATACCAATACTTCATGGCAGTGCAACGGCCACGGCGGCGGCCTTGGGTGATGTGCACGAATATTTGAAATTATTACCTGGCTGAATATTTGGCTATTGTTCAGACCTACTTTTTTGTGGTTTTTATGTCCTGCAGACGGTCTGCACGCTTGAAGCGATTGAGGGATCATCATGTTAAATGCTTATCCAAGTACATGGAGTATAAGAATCAGCAAACCAAGGTAAAGATGATTGGTCTTTGTTATTTACATTTGATATAATATTGCTGTCACATGTAGGCAAGAAAGCAAGCATACCGTACTCAGTTGTTGCCAAAAAAGAAAATTAAAAATGTCACTAGCCATGCATTTTTTGAGGTCATTTATATTATGGTGGAAATTGCATAACTGTGTAATTCCTTGTGCACTGATCTATCTGCGGTAGAGAGTGAACATAGGGGGAAATTGTTCATGCAAGTATTTGAAAGCTTGATACTGTATAATGACTAACTTATTTCAAAGGGCCTCTTACACAATATGTTTTAGTTGTTTGTTGTTTTTTTTGTGGTAATAGAGGTGTATATGTTTTAGTCTTCAGGACTGTCGTACCAAGAAGGAGAGAGTACGTCACCACAGGATATGACATCCGAATTCCTCCCAGCCTCCAGCAGCTTGGTAAGCTTAAGAAAGTCCACTCCACACACATATTGCATGATCAGGCTTGGGGAGTAACGGAATACATGTAACAGCGTTACATAATTAGGATATAACCATATTCTGCTACAGTCACAGAAAAAAAACTTGTAATCAGATGACAGTTACATTTAGTAAAAAATGGGATTATTTTACAGGATAACAATTTTAATGCATTTTATGATATTATATATTTTTTCAATTAAAGCAGGAGAGAAGGAGAGAGAAATGCAGGCTTAGTACTACTGCACTTCAGGAGACTCACCGTACCATGACCTGTGATGCTGATATGGTATGTGGGGTTGAGAGGGATTGTTTGGTTAAACAGTAGCTGTGGTTTGCCTGTAGTTAAAGTCAGTGCCTGTGCATTCACATCAATGTGAAAATCCCACACCTGCCACTGACAAGGTTTTACTTGTGTACATAAAAATGTACATTTATGTATCGTTCCTGTGCCAAATACAAACCAATGCTAACCATGTCACACATTTCTACCACTGTTGCCTCGTAGCTTCTTTGGGAATAAACTCACTGTCTGAATCATGGTTTTCATTATCTTTCATTTGTTTGGCATTTTTTGTTGAAAATGTGGCAGGTGAACACTGGTGTGTTTAAAACAGTATTATGGGTGCTCTTACTCCATAGTGTGAACTAAAACTGAGCATATTGTGTCTGCCATGTGAAAGAACCATTTTATTTTTGCTTAATAAACTGAGCAATGTGGTCAAGACTTGACCACATTCATTGCAGGACTATAAGCTACTGCCTATAGTCACAAGCTCACATTGTTCAGCTGTCTTACAGATACACAAAAGGTAGTCGTTTTATTTATTGATATTCAGTTTCTTTTGTTTTTATCAGCATATTTTGTGTTGAAGAAATCCAAAGTAAATGAAAGTAATAAAGTTACATTAGTTTAATATTATGGTACTTGGATTGTGTTACTGATTACTTTTTTAACAGGTAACTAGTAACGGAATGTATCGGAATATATTTTTAAAATAACCCTCCCAACCCTGCACATTATACACACAAGTACACATGGTCATTGTACAAGTACAATGACCATGTGTTTAAGAAACTAATCAATACAGTCTGTCAAGATTTCCTTGATTTACGTTGCAGAAGTGGAATTTGAATCAAGTGGTTTTTACTGTGACAGTGACTCTGTCATCTTGCTCTCTGCACCACATCCTAATGTTCAGGCCTAGTTCATTATAAAACCAAACCATTCCACCACGATGCCATCTCACTGTGTGTGCACAGACAGCAAGCCGATGTTCTTCTAATCATGTGCAACACAACAACATCAGAAACTGTAGCAGTACTAACTCCTGTGTGCTCTACCTTTTTTACCCTTTATGATGAAGTCTCATGAAGAGGAGGAGGCAGAGGAGGAGGTCGCATCAGAACCTTCTCCTGACCCTCTGGCACCTTCCAACAGTTTGGTAAGTATTCAACAGTTATTGTTATAAATCAGCAGCAACCCACTAGGAAATTAGAGAATACTATATATCGTAGCACAGTGAACGTGCAGCTGCGTTTATATGAATATAGACACTTATGCCTCAGTTGTGTGAAGGGGTCTTGAACACATTGTCATAAAAATGCTGTGCTGTCATGCCTGTCTAGTTTTGTTGATTCTAATAGAATAATCAGATGTCTGCTTTGTGTACATCCTTAGGTCAGTATAGCCAGGCCCTCAGACTGTCATTAAACTGGGTGTGGCTGACTGCAGCCCCTGGCATTTAATTTGACACTAATAAGAAAACCTCTTGCTTTTGAAACTATAACAGTATGTTAACCAAAGGATCTGCTAGTCTTCAGATTTTTTTGATAATGCTCTTAAAGTTACTAATTGAATGTAATATCACCTTTCTGTGTATTATGGTGATCACTTCTGACTGCATTGTATTACTATTTTTCCAACAAAGGAAACAAGCTTCAATGGTGAAAGCAGTACAGAGGCATTCAGTCCTGAAAGCTTATGGTCTGCTATCAGTGCTGACCCAGAACCTCCAACACCAGTAAGAACTGACTGCATATTTCCAAGTTTGCATACCGAAAGTTTTGTATTCATTATCCTCTATTTAACCTCTTTGCTGTCAATACTCTGACAGTAATGCTTAACACTGACACTTAAAGTTTGACTGTCAAGTTTGGCAGTGGGCTTATAGACAGTTTTTTATCATAACGATTATTCATAATGATTTATGAGTCGCTACTATTTTGGCAGAAAATTTTGCATGTATTTATATTTTCAGTATACTCAAGAATTTCTGGAATCAACCTCCACGGCACCTGTTAATTCGGACACCTCTTTAAGCTACATTGAGAGTAGTGGAGATGAATACCATCCATCAAAACGCTCAACAAAGGAAAGCAGTTCAGACGGATCAGATGATCTTAAAATTAAAATTCCACCACTGAAACTGAAGAGAAAAAACATGCCAAATAGGACCTACAGTAAAAAGACTGTATCCAGCAAGTTGTCGGCTAAGGATGATAGGAGAGCAGAGAGTGGATTCTCAAGTGAAACAAGCTCTGGAAATGTGTCTGTTTTGAAGCTCCAGAAAAAGAAAGATGGCGGTCGAGTTTACAATAAAAAACACTATTGCCTGTACTGTCCTGTGCAGTGCAAGAAAATGGCACGACACTTGATGCGCAAACACAGCCATGAACAAGCTGTGGCACAAGCAAAAAGTTTTCCATTGAACTCCAAAGAACGGAAATTGCATTTGGACCTGATCAGAAACCAAGGAAACCGTGCACATAATAATGAGGTTCTGAGGGATGGTTCTGGAACACTGATACCAAGACAGCAATCAGGGGATCATGTGGAAGCTAGTGATTATATGCACTGCATCAACTGTTCAGCTTTGCTTAAAAGAAAGTCATTATGGAGACACATGTCCAGGTGCAAGCTTGCACAAAAGTGTGCAACAAAAAAGCCTGGTAGAAGCCGGATCCAGTCACTCTGTGCCTTTGCGCAGCCAGTCCCAGAAGGAGTCAGCAGAAAGATTTGGGAGCTGGTGAATGCTATGCACCAAGATGAAGTTGCAGCCATCATCAAACAGGACAAATGTATCTTGAGATTTGGAGAACATTTGTATGCAAAGCATGGACATGACAAAACCAAACATGAGTACATTAGACAGAAAATGCGAGAAATAGGCAGACTAATATGCCACTCAAGAAAATCTGGCAAACTTAAAAAAATGGAGGACTTTTTTGTACCCTCCAACTTCAACTCTGTGGTTGAAGCAGTAAAAGGAGTTGCTGGCTTTGACGAGGACAAAAACACCTACAGAACTCCTTCATTAGCTTTGAAGCTTGGTCATAGTCTGAAGAAGATTTCAGATATGCTCGAGTGTGAGGCGCAGATGGCTGGGTCTGATGGTGAGGGATTTCTGAAGACTGTGCAGAAGAGCCGCAGTTTGTATGACAAAAAGTGGGATGTGAGTATTTCATCACGAGCCCTACAAACTCTCCATGAGGCTAAATGGAACACTCCTCATCTCCTCCCCTTCACTGAAGATGTGAAGACGATGCACATGTATATTGAAAAGTGTAGGGGAGAATACAAAACAATGCTTACAGGTGATCCAAATAAGAGAAACTGGTCCAAGCTTGCTGCTTTGACTCTGTGTGAGGTCATTTTGTTCAACCGCAGGAGAGAGGGTGAGGTGTCAAAAATGCTATTGAGTGCTTTTACCCTTCGAGACACCTCAGAAGTCCATTCTGATCTGGCACAAGGACTTTCCCCACTGGAGCAAAAGCTTTGTCAGCATTTTGAGCGCATTGAAATAAGGGGGAAGAGAAACAGGAAAGTTCCCATCCTTCTAACACCAGACATGCTCTCTTCAATGGAAACTTTGGTTGCACATCGGAGGACCTGTGGTGTTCCTGATGAAAATCCCTTCTTCTTCTCAAGACCTGAAGCAGAGACTCACCTGAGAGGATCAGATGCCATCAGACAGATTGCAAAGGAATGTGGAGCCAAACATCCTGAAACTCTGTCTTCAACCAAGCTGAGGAAGCAGATCTCCACACTGTCCACTGTCCTGAACCTGAAGGATCATGAGATGGACATACTTGCAAATTTTCTTGGCCACGACATTCGGGTTCATAGACAGTATTATCGACTACCTGAAGGAACTCTGGAGTTGGCTAAAGTCAGCAAAGTGCTGTGCGCACTTGAACAAGGATGCCTGTCAGACTTCAAGGGAATGAGCCTGGACCAAATCCAGATCAATCCAAACGGTGATGACATATATTCAGTTTACGTTAATATTTCTCTTAGAGTAGATGTCTGTTTTTTCTCACTTTGTGATCCCTGTTTTTCAGAGAAAGTCCTGGAAGCTGTGGACAGTGAAGTCTCAGACACGGAGACAGACAAGGACTCATCTTTCAGCAGTCCATCTACAGGTGATTTTTACATTTAAGTATTTCTTCTGGGTGAGTGCCTTGTACAGCACATGGTGCTGTATGTCTTTATGGAGGGGCAAGGAGGGAGACACCTGTGGTTTAAGTCCATTAATACATTACTGATAACTTAATAACTGCTAATTTGTTAAAGGATCTTCAAGAGGAAAAAGAAAAATGCCTTCCACTGAATCTGGTGAAGACACTACACCATCAGGTATCCCACAAATCAACTACACATTCCATCCTTTCCTTGTTTATGTACACTGAAAAATGAAAAACACAAGGATTGATTATTGTTCATTTTAACAGCATCCTGTACACCAAGAGGGCAGTGGTGTGTCCAGCTGGACAATAATGATGCTGAGAAAGGTATTTCACACTCAAATACTGTACATGCTACTGTTTAAATATCATCATAACTTCAGAAACTTTAGAAAGTTTAACATAGTGATGGATGGTATGGGTAAAAAATGTATAACAGTATTTTTAAGATTGTGATGGTATCACAGTGTATCAAAAATGTTTTGTCATTATTGGGTTAAACCAGTAGTTTGGTAATAATTTAATAGTCACTCCCCCAGCCCATCACTTTCCACATTAAGATCTTTCAGGGCTTGTGTTAATTTAAGACAATTAAATAAATCATATTCATGTTACACCTGTGAAGGTGTTCACAGTCCTCCTCTCCTGCTGTCAGTCTGTCACTCTATAGAGGGAGGGCCTGTGTCTCACTCAGTAAACAAGAGTGACAGATTTGAACCTTATAGTTGTGTTATTTGATCTGTGAGTGACAGTCAGCTGTTAGCTGTGGAGCTAGCTGCTGTGACAAAGAGAGCAGAACAAGTACCGCGTTTTCACATTCATGTCTGGGCAGGAACAACAGTGATATTAATAAAGTTTTCACGGAGATTTATTGCTGTTACTTACCAAAGAGTCAAGTGCCTTAGTGAAGAGAGACGATGGACGAACATCTAACACATTTCTTTTTAATGACACACAATGTAAAGAGGGTACGCAGTTAATAGGAGACCCCGCCACATAACTGTGTAACAGGCGGTGCGACCAGAGCATGCTGAGAGCAACGGGAGCTAAATAGCCTGCATGACAGTACGTGGAAAGGAAATAATATGAGACACGATGGTATACCGCTGTTCTGGAAATCCATACCGTCATGAAGTGGGCCGACTGTATACTATGGACAGTAGTATGCAGCACAGCACTAAGTTAGCATTCACAAAATAACAGTGCTGCCTTTCTGTATTATTTTCAGCGGGCCCTTCTACACCAAAGAGACCGGCTTTGACATCCATCACTGATGATCATGAAGAAGGTATTTCATACGCCAACTGCCATGTTGCTGTCCCTCTTGCTACTTGTTTGTTACTTTCTTTTACAAAAGTAGATTAATTATTATAATCATGTGTTAAAATTCCAAAAT
>CM045462.1:32050842-32060866 GCA_024666655.1 Dascyllus trimaculatus | reverse complement strand
CACAGTCGTTCTGAGGACAGACAGAATCAGCCTGAATCCCTGCTGATGACACACACACTCCCCACACGGGTTTGCACCAATCAGAAGGCTGCAGACACACCAGGGCAGGTGTGTTAACGCAGCGGTGTGTGTGTGTGTGTGTGTGTGTGTGTGTGTATTAATCAGCCATCCTGTCGACTGAAACCAGGATTCTTTGTCTCACAGAAGAACCTGAAGATTCAACAGATGGAGATTCATGTGTTGTTGTTTTGAGCTGCTGATGGTCTGTAGTTCAGATACAAGCTGCTCCTTCATCTCCAGGACCTTCATCTCCATCATCAGAGGTCCTCCTTCACACTAGAACCCCACGCACACCACTTTTTAAATCTAGAAACTGCAAAAACACACAGAATGGGTCCTTGAACGCATCATTCTGTCCAGAAAATGAACTGAAGCTGAAATAAAAGCCAGTTTTCTACTTGTTCCTTTAAAACTTCTCCTGATTCTCCTAAAAGACGGTCAGCAGATCCTGTAAAACCAGAACCTCCAACACACGATGATTTCTACTCTACCGAACATAAACGCCTCATTTTAACCTGCTGAACCCCAGAACCTCCCAGCATCCTGGTCTCTTCCTAGAACCACTCTCCACATCAGCTTTATTTATCAGCCAGACGTGACACAACAGAAAACAACTGACAGATTCTCAACTGTCCAACAGTCCTTGAAGGCATCGCCTGTGACAGTCCATTTAATAGCTACAGCATCATTTCTGAGCCTCAGAGCTTCATCTGACACTTAGGAGGAACAATACATTGGAGTTCTGGTAGAACCTGGACCCAGATCACCCCAGAGGAGGTGAAAATACCCCATAAAGACACACAAACCAACCACAAAATGACTACAGGTAGAGATAAACCCTCCTTAAAGACGCAAAATTAAAATAAAAACAAACAAAACTACATCAAAGGTTGAAAAATTACAACGAGACGCACAAAATATCTCGAACAAGTCACAAAATCACCACCAAAAGATGCAAAACAACCACAAAAACCTGAAGCCTGAACCTGCTTTCGGTTCATTTTCTCCATGACCAACTTTGAGCATCAATATTATGGGATGTATCATCATTTGAACAGCATTAACCTCCACAGAAGTCTTTGTCATGGTGGCCGTTGCTGGTTAAACTCCCACAATGCTCTCTGCTGCCAACAACAGCTAATCTAGAATACATTTTCTGACATAGACAATACAGAGATCCCTATTCTGTAGCTGGTGAAGCTGGTGGTAAAGCTCCGCTGGGTAACGTTCTGCTGAGCTGCTAGCTATTAGCTATTAGCTGCTAGCTGGTTTTAACATATTGAATGTACTTAAAGTGTGTTTTATCAGGAAAAAGGAGTTTTGGATCAGCAGATGTTAAATCCTGGATCGGATCGAGGTAAGAAAACGTAAACACTTGTTCGAGATAACTGCTGTAACCTGTTGGACCGACGGTGTGAATGGGCCCTGAACGCCTCACAGATGATCTGTGGGTAATGTAGGAATGTGACCCTGTGGGAGGTCATTAGGAGGAGGACAAAGAGTGGAGAGACGGAGGAGTTCAGACTCTGTCTGATCCACTAAACCCAGCAGATCACACTGCTGCCTGTCAGCCTCCATCCTCCTCCACCTCCTCCCTCCACCTCCTCCCTCCTCTCTCCAGGATTCTCCTCTCTCTTTGTTTCTCCCTCTTCTTTCTCCTCTCCAAATCTCTGCCTCTCTGGGTTTTACTCGTCGCTCTGCAGCTCAGTCGCTCATTCTCTTCCTCTCTGAGCTCCAAATCTCTGCCTCTCTCTCTGTCACACATCACTGTTCACACAGATCCTCTGGCGACCCACAATGCACTGCCTCGGACTCACAACGCTACACACCGCACATAGACACCGAGCGCCGCGCACACTGGTGCTGTTTGAGTGACGGGCCCGGCCTCATGCAGCTCTTTGACATTCACAGAGTGTCGGAGTGAAAACAGAGGATGAGGAGAGCGCAGCAGCACCGGCCTCCAATCTGCCGGCGATAGCGCTCACACCGCCGCTATTTGCATTTCTGCCGCCGTTTATCGACTTTACATTTGAAGAGACTCAAAACTGAACAAATAGCTGCTGGTGACAAAGTGCCGCCGGAGTCATTCAGCAGAAACTCGAGTTCACAAATGAGTCGGGTTCTGGAGCGGAGCGTCCGAACTGCTCGTCAGACAAACAGAATCCAGGAGAGCAAAGTGAGCATGAAGCACCGCAGAGCCTCGGAAACACCGACTCAGCTGGTCCGGAAACAATCAGCAACACTACAACATCTATCTGAGACGGAAGGTGGAAAACCCCATCTTTCTGATGGTCCTTGAACGTCTCATGTGTGACTTTAAGTTCCATCATGAAAAATAATCAAATAAAGAAACTAGTATTTGTCAAAATCACCGTTCGTGGGCTTGAAAGACGTGTTATCTCTAAAAAAATCACCAAAATGACAGCATTTACCAGAGACAGCAAGTAGAAAAATAGAAAAAAAATACAGCTTTTTAGCTTTCTGACGGTCCTTGAACGCATCATGTGTGACTTCTAGTTCCATCACTAAAAATAATCAGTTCTATGTTTATAATTTGATATTTTATCCCTTTATTCTACCGACTGCTGGCTTTGAGAAGAGCGTCGTCTTAAAACCATGTATCAGTCAGAAACTGTAAGAAACACAAAGAATCACTGATTTCCAGCTTTCCAACGGTCCCTGAACTACCCATCGTGCTGAAACCAAATCTGAGCTTTAAATCGTGACAAATCACTTTTCTCTACTTTTAAACTCACTGAAGATAAAGAGGCTGCAGCAGATTCTATAGAAATAAACAGTCTCTCCTCTGGTCCCAGCTGACTTCTTATGTCTTATTTTTTTGGATTCATGTCATCAAAGAGGATTTCTTTTTTACCACACCTTGTATCGTTCATCACTCTGCCCTTATGGCTGTTCTGAAGTAAACTATGAAGACTGTCGGTTGTAGCAGAGGAGTTTGTGGAGTTAGATCTGGACACCGAGAAGGTTTAAAACGTCACACATCAATAAGGACACCTCCTAAATACAGACTGGTCAGTATCTGCAGCTCATCTCATGTATTTAAAGCTCTTTCTTAGTGAACTGTTGAGTCTGAACTCTGAACATCTCCTGGTTTCTCTCCTCCTCTGTGATGGTACACTGAGGATCTGTGAGTTGAGGCTGTGGCTGGAGGATCTGGGAGGATCAGACTTGGTGCTGAAGATGCAGGACTCCCGCCGGTTCCCACGGCGACAGACTGCAGCTGTAACCTTGCTGCGAGCCCATTTAAATACACTAAAGAGACGTCTGGCTGATAGCATCGCTGCTGTTAATGTGAAACCACCCAGTTCAGTGGTGCTCGTTTAGAGCGCCGCTGATAAAGCAGAAGGACAGATTTGTCTTTCCTTTCTGCGTCCGCTCATATCGCTGTTAATACAGTTATCTGGAGGCTGCTGAGTGGAGGATGATGGATAGACTGATGCTCTCGTTAATAATTCACCAAGGTGTCGCCCGCGGTCGCTTTGCCCTTCACATCCAGCCAATCAGGGGGATTCACCGCGCGCTCTGATTGGAGGAAAGCCGGGGAGACGCCGCCTCTATGCAGATGAGCTGTTGTTGCATCTTCACCTCTCGTCTGCGCCTCATCCATCCATCTTCTGCTCTCCACAACTTGCCGTCTGTAATTTCTGAACCCAAAGGAAGAGTTTGAAAGCCCTCCCCGTCTCTCTGTTACTCGCTGCAGTTTTTTATCCTCCCTCCATCTCGTCATCCTTCAGAGTCAAGGAGAAGTGAAAAACATCGTCTCCATCCAGACGTCAACTTGTTGAAAAGGGAATAAATCTTGGACTGAAGTTTCGGGGGCAAACATGGAGGAAGACGACATCTGAGTGGGGATTGAAGTCCAAGTTGAAGGGCGAAACTAAAACGAGGTTTAAAGGCGCGGAGGCGGCGGTGGCGTGTTATTCTGGGAGGAGAGGGGGGCGACTTTCCTTTGTCGACTTTAAAACAGTGATTTTTGGAGGATAGAGATGTTTGAAAAGCACTCGGGTCCACAGGGAGACGCTCACAGACGAGGATCCTCCGCTGAACGCAGCAGACGAACTGAGCGTGTGCAGACTGAGGCGGCAGGAAGCCGATGTCAGACAAATGTTTTCTCTGTGCGACTGGAAGCACTCCACCTGACTCCACCTGACTCCACCTGACTCCACCTGACTCCACCTGACTCCACCTGACTCCACCTGACTCCACCTGAGCTCAGACAACAGAAAACTAAACCGGTGGAAGTTTCATAAAGTCACTCTGAACACAGAGAAGTACGGAGGCCCACAGAGGTCAAAACACAGCAGGAAAACAAATCCAAGGATCCTCCTGACGGTGAAGTCGTCAGGAGTCCTGATGGTTCTGGTTCAGATCAGAGGATCAGAAGGTCCGCTAACCTCCACTCTGATGAACAGGACTGGTGCTGATCTCCTGCCGTCAGGTGAAGAACGTAGAAATAATATAATAAATGTTAAACATATGAAGCGTGTGTTGCCGGTAAACGTAAAACATGATCCTTTCCTGAAGCTGACCAGGAGCTAGTTCTGTCTAAACCCAGCAAAACATCCATAATGTCAAAAACCCAAAGTCTAAAACAACGAGAGGCTCAGCCGACTGGTCTGGAAAAGACTGATGAACATGAAGGAGGAGGTGAAGGAGACACGATCGAAGGTTCAGACCAAACCTGGACTAAACCTACTGGACCAAACCAAACCTGGACTAAACCTACTGGACCAAACCAAACCTGGACTAAACTCTACTGGACCAAACCAAACCTGGACTAAACCTACTGGACCAAACCAAACCTGGACTAAACTCTACTGGACCAAACCAAACCTGGACTAAACTCTACTGGACCAAACCAAACCTGGACTAAACTCTATTGGACCAAACCAAACCTGGACTAAACTCTACTGGACCAAACCAAACCTGGACTAAACTCTATTGGACCAAACCAAACCTGGACTAAACTCTATTGGACCAAACCAAACCTGGACAAAACCTACTGGACCAAACCAAACCTGGACTAAACTCTACTGGACCAAACCAAACCTGGACTAAACTCTACTGGACCAAACCAAACCTGAACTAAACTCTACTGGACCAAACCAAACCTGAACTAAACTCGACTAAACCAAACCTGAACTAAACTCTACTGGACCAAACCAAACCTGAACTAAACTCGACCAAACCAAACCTGGACTAAACTCTACTGGACCAAACCAAACCTGGACTAAACTCTACTAAACCAAACCTGAACTAAACTCTACTGGACCAAACCAAACCTGAACTAAACTCGACCAAACCAAACCTGGACTAAACTCTACTGGACCAAACCAAACCTGGACTAAACCTACTGGACCAAACCAAACCTGGACTAAACTCTACTGGACCAAACCAAACCTGGACTAAACCTACTAAGAATCATTGTTGTTCAGATGTTTTCTTGGGTTGTTTCTTTGCTTTTCTTATGAGTTTTTAAAAATTATTTTTAGACACTTTTCAGCCACTTCAAGCCATTTCCACCTTTTATTTCTGGTTTTTAACTTTCTTTTTCCCACTGTGCCACATGTCCTTCCTTCACTGCTCTCATCTCTGCCTCCTTCCTCCACTAATTACCTCCTCCTCCTCCTCCTCCTCCTTGTTTTCACCAGCTCTACATTTCTTGTTGTTCTTCCCTCCTCTCACCGTCTCCTGCATCTCCTCCTCTCCTCTCCACCTCCTCTTTTCTCCTCTAATCATCCTCTCATCTCCCCTCGTCCTTTCACCTCCATGGTAACGGACAGTCAATGAAAAAGGCATCCGGTAACCACGGCGACCAAACACAGAGTGCGTGTGTGTTCAGTCTCCATGGGAAAAGTGAGGAACTGGCAAGAGACGGAGGAGAGCTAATGGACACCATGAAAGAGAGAGAGAGAAAGAGAAAGAAGGAAAGAAGGAAAGAAAGAAAGAAAGAAGGAAAGAAAGAAAGAAAGAAAGAAAGAAAGAACGGTTTCCTCCAGACGACACAAAACTTACATAATATCACTGCTTCACTTCTATTCCAATGACAAACTAACGCATGTAATAAATATATATAATCAGCTGGTCCTCCATCTCCAGAACCTCCATCACTGATCAGAGTTCTACCTTCAGACTATGAAGGTCTCCTTGAAGTCCATAGAGGGGGGTCCACATGGATCAGAACCTCATCAGTCCAGCAGATAGACACATGACATGTAGGAGGAACAACACACTGGAGTTCTGCTAGAACCTGGACCCAGATCAGTTTACATCCATCCAGGAGTCTCAGTCTGAACACTACACCTGGTTTAGTTCATGTTCTCTAGAACCAACTATGACCACCAGTATTATGGGATGTGGTACCTTGTTTTTAATCCTCTGTCTTTATAAGCCTTCCAGGACCTGCTGCTAAGACACATCCCCACATCATGATGCTGCCACCACCGTGCTTCACACTATGATGCTGCCACCACCATGCTTCACGTCATGATGCTGCCACCACCGTGCTTCACGTCATGATGCTGCCACCACCGTGCTTCATGTCATGATGCTGCCACCACCGTGCTTCATGTCATGATGCTGCCACCACCGTGCTTCATGTCATGATGCTGCCACCACCATGCTTCATGATGCTGCCACCGCCGTGCTTCACACTATGATGCTACCACCACCATGCTTCACGTCATGATGCTGCCACCACCGTGCTTCACATCATGATGGAGATGGTGTGCTAGTGATGATGTTTGTGTCGGTCAAACAGAGCGTCTAGTCTACTTTCAGAATGTGTGACAGGTGGTTGGTCAGAACAATTAAAGACAATGACAGGATCATTTTAAGGATCGTCTATAGACACCATTCACTTTGTGATTAAAATCATTCTTGACTGGGGAGTATGTAGAGTATGCTGGAAAACATAACGCAAATTAAAATCACAAAATTACCACAAAACAACCTCTGTGTACTTCAAGGGCCTGTAACTCTGTAAATATTCGTAGAATGGGGGTAAAAACTTTAAATGACGTCACTAAATATGCTGAAGTTACTGTGTTTGTAAAACAAGGAGTCTGATGGAGCTAGAAGACCATGTGTCCACAGAGCTGCATAGCCAAGCTGCATTCACTGCTTCTGCAGAGAAATAAGTAGCTATCTGGATAATCACTGAAATATTACCTTCACTGCTCGTTGCAACCATAACCTCAGCTATGATGTTAAGAGACGACACTCTTCGCCGGGTGCTGCTGTTAGTTTACTGGCTGACATGAGCAGATCATCAGAACAATGAAGTGAAAGTTCAGTCTATCTCCATTTGTTTGAGTAAATCCCTGCAGGTTTATTTCTGTGGGTTTCCAGAGCTACTGTCTGTGTTTGTAAATGCTTCTTCTGGAGTTTAGCGCCAATAAAAGCCAACAAAGTGGATGGTAGAAGACACAATGAGAACAGAAGGGCTTTAAATGTACAGAATCTAATAGAAGATGAAGTGAGAACAGAATAAATGGTGTTTGCTCAGCCTCTGACTTGAACCTGTCACGTGTCATGTTGTCTGATTATTATGATCCAGCTGAAGCCGTGCCTCACTGTACATCTGTAAATAACAGGAATAACAGGCTGGGAGGGAAATGAAATGGAAAATAATTCAGCTGTCTGCAGCCGCGGCTTTTTCCTTCACTGTAAATAATTGCAGCAATGTGGCGGCTGCATGTTCTGCAGATAAAAATTACAGAAAACAGCGAAGCCAACTTCAAAGTCCAGCAGAAACACAGAAATACAGAGGAAAGGTATAGAGAGGGGAAGATAAAGCAGGAGAGCGAACATATTGCCACTGTGTCAATACAATATATATGCTAATCATGCCTTTAGTATATGTGTGAATTTCATTACACATAAAGGACTAATACAGCTGTGAAGGAAAACAGCAGGAGTCTGGAAACCAGCGACTGTGGAGGTAATTTACAGCGAGAACGAGTCAAAACGCATCAACAGGCCACGGAAGATAAAACGGGCTAAAAATAAAATGCAAGGCCCTAAATTTAGTTCCTGAAACCAAATTATTACACCAAAACCAAAATGTGCCTCAGCAGCCATAGAAAATGTTCTCCAGCTCAGATTCTCTTCATTTATCAGGTCTGAACACAATGAAAAATAAAACTAACCCTATTCTGGAACTGGGTTTGGAGAACAGCAGCTAAACAACAGCATCAGGTTTAGCAGCTAATTTAGCTCACATTAGCTAGCAGTTCAGCTTAGCATCTGTCTTTCAACAACATTCCAGTAAAAGTGCTGAAATGATTAAAAAATCCAGCTAACCAACTAAAACCAACTGTGATTTTGTGTTTTTGTGTTTCCTGTTAGCTAATTTGAGTCAGTAGCTAAAGAATAGTGTCACTATTGAGCAGCTAAAACAGTTCGATTCTCATTATGTCACGGTTAGCTGCTATCTCGCTAACATCTAGACCAAATGGTTTCCAGCTAAGTTACTAACATATTAATATCAATAGTAATTATAATCTACTCTCTGTCAGCTGGTAAAACATATTTTGTTAATTAAGAGTTCAAAGAAGTAGCTCCTCCAACTAGCATCTTTTTCTTTTAGCATTTATCAGAACAAATTGTTTTCAATATAATCTTTAGTTAGACAGCTAAAACAAGCTGGTCCAGTTTAGCTAAAGGTTAATTTTAGCAGCAACTTTATAGTTCAGCATGAAAAATAAATAGTTTCAGACTGGGTTTAAGGTTGGTTATGTAGCTCGTTAGGGCTCAGTTAATAGTCAGCTAGCAACTAAAACAGCTAAAGTCACTTCAGCAGCTGTCTGTGTTTTGTAAACAGCTACACCAAATAGCTTTAAGTTAGCTAGCAGCTTAGTGTGTTGCTAAAACCATAAGTGAAATCCATCAACTAGCTCCCAACAGCGTTTTAACTGTTTAGCTAACAGTTCAGATAGCAGTTCACCCAGCTAGCATTTAATCAGCTCGAACAAATCATTTAAAAACTACAGGAAAGCCACAGTAGGTTCAGTTTATCTTACGGTTAATTAGCAACTTCTTTTTAGATCATCATTAAAACAGTTTCAGACTAGTTAACAGGTCAGTTAAGTAGCTAAGACAAGCCAGTTACGGTTTCATTCAGTTTAGCTAATGGTCAGTTAGCCGCTAACACAGTTCAGCTCACATTAGCGGTTCTGTTTAGCAGCTACCTGTTTCGCTAACAGGTAGACCAAATGGTTTCGGGTTAGATAACATACTAGGTAAGCTGCTAAAATGACAACTAAGATCCAGTTAACCATTAAAACCAACTTCTGGTGAAAACATATTTTTCTTTGGCCAAATCTTAGCTCACCATTTTAGCATCTCTCTCTCAATGTAATGTTTAGTTAAACAGCTACTGCTAGTTGGATAGGTTTTAGCTAGTGGTTCCTTTTAGCAGCTATTTGTGGAGAGAGTGGGTAAAATGATGAGTATGACCCAACTAAAACCAAATACTATTCAGCCGCTAAAACACTTTATTTGGTTATTAACAGCTAAAATAACAAATAGCCTCAGATAACGGCTCGGTTAAAAACGGGTCAGTTAGCGTTTCACTGCCTAGCTAATGGTCAGTTAGCAGCTAATGCTCTTTAGCTCAGGCTGACTGAGATGTTAAATCAGTCTGGTTCAGGTTGGTAATGCTTCTTTTTTAAGGAACCTGTTGAGCTGAAGTTAGTTTTAGGATTTTGTGCTGTAAGTCTGAATTAATCTCAGTCGTCTTTAAATCCTCCACCTGTTCTGTTTGTGTTTTTTTTGTCTGGTCATTGATCCAGATGTCCTGCTCAGTAAACCTTCTCTCTCTCTGACATGGACCTTTTTCTGCGTCGGTTTCCAGCATAAACAGCTGATCCATGTGTGGAGTCTGTTCAGGGTTCTTACTCTGCAGAGCATCACCTGTCAGCTGGAGGTGAGTCTGAGAACA
>CM045462.1:32015842-32045842 GCA_024666655.1 Dascyllus trimaculatus | reverse complement strand
CTGAGGAAATTAAGAGTTTCAGGAGAAGCAGAAATACAGTAACACACCTGGAGATCTGCAGGATCTGGGTAAGAAAAACCAGCTGCTTAGAGGGTCACCTGACTCCACCTGAACCCACCTAAACCTACCTGAACCCACTTGACTCCACCTGCTGCTGCTAACTCCATCAGTTAAACAGTCCAACAACATGTTTTAGCATCACAACTGTTCTAGACACTCACAGATCACAGATCACCACACAGGTAACGACCAGAACAGGTGCTGCAGGTGTCACTCTGTTCATCGTCCTCAGGCCTCGCTGAGTTCACACAAACACACACAGCAACACACACCAACACACACCAACACACACCAACACAGCAGTCCACAGAGAGGAACCTTTCAATCACAACATAAATATGAGTAGAAGCTGAAGCTGGGAGAGAAACTCCTGCAGAGGAGGCAGCTGCAGGTTTATCAGCATGTTGAAGCCTTTACACACACACACACACACACACACACACACCTCTGCCACGAGTGTGTCGGGCAGAATCCGGGCTGTAATGGTCCATGCTAATGAAGCTAGCGCTGAGGCTAGCATGCCAAATCTGCTAGCAGACAGCAGCATTTGACTCTAACTGGATTATGCAAATGAGACGCTCATCACAGCTCAGGGAGACGAGTGACACATAATTTATACCAGAGAAGAAGAAGGAGGGGGACACACACACACACACACACACACACACACACACTCAGACACACACACACACACACACACTCACACACACACACTCAGACACACACACACACACACACACTGGGAGGGAGGAAGGTGTGTTTACTTCAGCTACATGCTTTGACACAAACATGTCAACATAAAACACCAGATATCAATTATCATCAGAGAGACGGAGGAGATAGAAGAGGTGATAAAAGAGGAGGAGATAGAAGAGGAGGTGAAAGAAGAGGAGGAGATAGAAGAGGAGGTGAAAGAGGAGGAGGAGATAGAAGAGGAGGTGAAAGAAGAGGAGGTGATAGAAGAGGAGGTGAAAGAAGAGGAGGAGATAGAAGAGGAGGTGAAAGAGGAGGAGGAGATAGAAGAGGTGATAAAAGAGGAGGAGATAGAAAAGGAGGTGAAAGAAGAGGAGGAGATAGAAGAGGAGGTGAAAGAAGAGAAGGTGATAGAAGAGGAGGGAAACAGAGATGAGGGGAGAACGATGAGAACAAGGAGAACATGTGAAGATGATGAGAGATTAGGAGCTGAGGAGGAGATAGAGGAGGAGGTGATAGAGGAGGAGGTGATAGAGGAGGACGGGGAGCAGCAGAGCTAAACTAAACCCAGGCTGACAGAAGGAGACGGACCTCCTCCTTCTCTACATGTCATCTGTGTTTTCTCCTCATCTCTGAACCTCCTTCCTGGTTCTCCTCTTTCTGACTCCTCCTGACTGTTCAACCTGTCCGTCTGTCTGTCTGTCTGTCTGTCCGTCTGTCTGTCTGTTCGCCTCCTCTCCGTCTCGTCTTCGTCTTGTCGTCTCTCCTTTCCGTCTCCTTGTCTTGTTTCCGGTCTTTTATTCTCTCCTTTTTCTCCGTCAGATTTTTCTGTTTCGTGTCTCGTTTCTGTCGTTCTGCGTCTCATTTATCTTTCTGTGTTGGATGGAGGAGGACAGACGTGTTCGCTGATCCAACAACAGGTTTGTTTTTAACTGAATTTTATGATTTAGGCTCACCTAACTGCTCATGAGACATTCAAGGACCGTAGGAAAGTTGAAAACCCATCATTGTATTAGTTGTGTTGCAGACTCTGGATGGGAGTCGTGTTATTTTTTAAAGATCACACACTTTTTAAACCTGCCAACAGATTCCAGAGGGTTAAATCTCACCTCCTTCATCATTCTGTCTCTTGCATCCTGTCTCCTAGATCTCCCTCCTGTCTTTCCTCCCTCCTCCTCCTCCTCCTCCTCCTCCTCCTCCTCCTCCTCCTCTAACACACTCGTCAAAGTTTGCTGTAATTTGTAGCAGAATGCAGCACAAAAGATGACAGGGCACCCAAAGGTGTCGGCTCAGTGTTTGTGTGCCGGCGGAGGCAGGAGGAGGTGAAGGAGGAGGAGGAAGTTATGCTGGGAGGCAGAGTAGTAAATTGTTCCATTTTTGCAGGTAATCTAAATGCTAACTAGAGGCAACTTATCACCAGAATGGATTTCCGACCATCTGTTCAAATAACAGGGGATTTGTCCGATGGCAAGCACAAGAATGGGATGATGGCGGGAAGATTAGGCGGCGGTGACGCGACGCCGCGCTCCACGTCTCCACAGTCGCGGCTTCACGGGGAAAAAAGGCGAAAAGAAAAGAGAGAGCGAAAAAAATGTATTTTGTGCAAACAAGAACAGATGACGCCCTCACAATTACACCTGTCAGGAGCGCCGCAAAGTAATCGATCTCTGAGGCAGCCGAGCGACGCTCCCTCTCTCCTTCTACTTCATAGCAAAATGATTTTCTCTCCTCCTTCACTCTCCTGCTCTCTCCATCCACAACTCCTCTTAAACAATCCACAGCCCAAAAGCCTCCTGATACGAGACGACGTTTGACTTCTCACTCCGCTGGGGGGGAGGGAGGGGGGGAGGGAGGGAGGAAGGAAGGAAGGATACGAGACGACGTTTGACTTCTCACTCCGCTGGGGGGAGGGGGGGAGGAAGGAACGGAGGAGGGAGGAAGGGAGGGAAGAAGGAAGGAAGGAGGAAGGAAGAGAGGGATGAGGAAGGGAGGAAGAAAGGAAGAGGAGGAGGGAGGGAGGAAGGAAAAAAGGAAGGATAGAGAACGATGTTCGACTTTTACCCTCTGCTGGAGGGAGTTGGGGGAGGAGGAGGAGGGAGGGAGAAAGGGGGAAGGAGGAAGGAAGAGAGGAATGAAGGGAAGGAGGGAGGGATGGAGGGAAGGAGGAAGGAAGAGAGGGATAGAGGGAGGATGGGAGGATGGGAGGGAAGGAGGAAGGTAATAGGAGGGGAGAGAGGAAAGAAGGGAGGAATGGAGGGAGGCAGGCAAGGAAGGAAGGAAGGAAGGAAGGGAGGGAGGGAGGGAGGGAGAGATGGAGAAAGGGAGGGAGGAAGGTAAGAGGGAGGGAGGGAAGGAGGGAGGAAGGGAGAAAAGGAGGAAGGAAGCATTAAATAAAGAGGAGGGAAAAAGGAGGAGGACAGGAGAGAGATAGAAAAGGAACTAGGAAAAGAAAAGGGAAGGAAACAAGGATGCAAAGAGACATAAGATTAAGGCTCAGAGGAGTAAGGAAGGAAGGAAGCAAGGAGAGGAGAAGAAGGAGGGAAGAGTAAAGGAATGGGACACAAAGGAACGAGGGAAGAAGGTAAAGAGGAAGAGAGAGAAGGAGGAAGTGAAAAGGGGAAAGGTGAGGAGATGAGGAGACAGGGAAGGAAAGAAGGAAGGAGAAACGTGATGAAGATGATGGAGGGATGAGGAGGAACAGAGAGACTGAGGAGGACAGAGAAGGATGCTGAGGAGGAGGAGGACTGAATGTCGGAGGGAGTGAGGGATGAAGGAGGAACAGCGGAGACAGACAGCAGAGGGAGTGAGGGATGAAGGAGGAACAGCGGAGACAGACAGCAGAGGGAGTGAGGGATGAAGGAGGAACAGCGGAGACAACAGAGGGAGTGAGGGATGAAGGAGGAACAGCGGTGACAGAGCGTGTCGTTTACTGGCCCAGGAAGTGTTCTCAGGCTGCCGGCCAATCGGCTTGGCTCGCTCCCCCGTGTCACTAACAGCCCATTGGCCGATGAAAGCTTCTTTTATTCCTGTTTGAATCGCCGCCTCACACCATCAAAGAAGAACGTTTATCCTCCCAGCAGCTCCTTAACTCCTTCTACTAGCAGTCTACACCTCCTCCTCCTGCTCCTTCAGTTTCCTCCTCCTGTCCTCCTCCATCCACAGTTTCTTTTCTGTCTGTGTTTAAAAAGTTTCTCAGAACAAATAAAAGTCATTTTCAGTCACTGTCTATTGTAGGTTCTTGTCGTCTTTGGTCACTGTTTCTTTTGTTCTCATTCATTTTCAGTCACTGTTTCCTGTTTCTGTCTGCAGTCATTTTCTGTGGCGATTTTAACCACAGTTTTTTGTCCTCCTAACTTATTTTTCAAGCCGTTTTTGTTCACTATTTGCTTTTGTTTTCAATCGATTTCAGCCACTGTTTTCTGTCACTGATCTAAGTTATTGATTTAAGTCACTGTTTCAGACAGTTTTGTCAGTCACTGTTTTTATCATTTTCAGTCACTGTTATTTTTCTGTTTTCAGTCTACTTCACTACGTTGCTCTTTTTGGTTAATTTTTATTAAAAATTTCTTTTTAAGTTCACAAATACTTTTTATGATGTGGTTTTCAGCCACTGTTTCTGTCATTTTCAGTGGCTTTTTAGTTAAGATTTCAGTCACTGTTTTTTGCTATTTTCAGTCATTTTCTGTCACTGTTTTCAGTTAACTATTACTTAAAATTTCATTTTAAATTAATAAATACTTTTTTCTGATGTTTTCAGCCACTGTTTTCAGTCATTTTTAGTTGCTGTTTTCAGTTGTTGTTTTCAGTCACTTTTTCTGTCAGTGTCAATGGCTTTTTTAGTCAGGATTTCAGTCACTGTTTGTTTCCCCTGTTTTCTGTTTTGTTGCTGTTTTAGGTTATTTTTTATTTAAAATTTCTTTATAAGTTAACAAGTTTTATTGTCTGATGTTGTTTTCAGCCACTGTTTCCTGGCAGTATTTTTGCACAAAACTACTTTTTAAATGTAGGACAGGATCATATTTGGGTTAAAACACTACAAAGTGAACAAACTCCACTGGTTGTTTTCTACATTCCTGCAGGGACGAGTCTCTCCACCAGAACAGCCCCAGTAAAATGAAAACATCGGATCATTTAGAGCCGTCTCTATAAAAACACAGGTACAGTCATGCAGCAGTGGAAGAAAGGCCCAATATTTCAACCACTGGGAGGAAGACAGAGATAAATAGACCTGGTTCTGGTCTTCAGTTTGTTTGCTGCTCTTGTATTAATTAGAAACAGAGACCTGGTGTGGATGAACCTGAATAAAACCTCGGCTCGTGGCTCCTGAACGCTGCTTTTATTCCCCTCCTCTCCTTTCTAATGCGAGTCATTACTCAGAGCAGCGCTGACTGGAGGACACACGTCTCCATACTCACCTGTTTACCTGCGACGCCGAGCCGCTGCATAAACTCATGAATCAACACTCGCTGGTCCAGAATCTGGAGTCCTGAGACGCTGTAAGAGCTCTGAACCACAGAAACCAGAACCCAGAGCCTGAACACTGACATGTACAAACGTGTTCATCAGAGACGTCTCTATCAGGGTTGGGTAGGACAGAAACACAGTTTTACTGTGCACAGTGGGTAAAAACGGATCAATGACCTGATCAATAACTGATAATCGATAGGAAACTGTTGAATATGTGAAACATCTGTGTTATTCAGTGATTCTAACAGCACCTTCAGCTTCATCTGATCATAGAACATTAAAGCTGCACTGGTTTCAGGTGTTTTAGGTCACTGTTTTCTGTTGCTGTTTTAAGTCACCGTTTTAAGTCACTATTTTCTGTTTTTGTTTTAGGCCACTGTTTTCTGTTGTTGTTCTTGGCCACTGTTTTCCATCATTGTTTTTTGTCGCTGTTTTCTGTTGTTATTAGTCATTGTTTTCTGTTGTTGTTTTAGGTCACTATTTTCTGTCGTTTTAGCTCACTGTTTTCTGTTGCATTTTTCAGTCCCATGTTTTTCGGTGGCTGTTTTCAGTCAGTCTATTCTGTCACTGTTTCAGTTACAGTTTTCTGTCACTGTTTTCCCTTGTTTTCGGAGGCTGTTATCTCATTTGTTTAAGTCATTGTTTTCTGTTGCTGTTTTCACTCACTGTTTTCTTTGCTGTTTTTATTTACTGCCTTAAGTAACTGATTCCTGGCGTTTTCAGTCACTGCTCAGTCGAAGTTTTTTGTTGCGTTTTTGCATGGCAGTTTTCAGTCACTGGTTTTTGTTGTTTTATTTAGTTGTTTTCAGTTACTGTTTTCTGTTGCTGTTTTCAGTCATTTTGGTCCCTGTGTTCTTTTGTTTTCTGCAATGTGGTATGTCATTTTCTGTGGCTGTTTCCGCTTGTTTCCTGTCACTGTTTCTTGTCATTTTCAGTCACTGTTTTCAGTCACTGCTTTCAGTCATTGTTTCCTGTCGTTTTCAGTCACTGTTTCCAGTCGTTTCCAGTCATTTTCGGTCACTGTTTCCTTCGTTTCCAGTCACTGTTTCCAGTCATTTCCAGTCACTGTTTCGAGACGTTTTCAGTCACCGTTTCCAGTCACTGTTTCGAGACGTTTTCAGTCACTGTTTCCAGTCATTTCCAGTCACTGTCTCGAGACGTTTTCAGTCACTGTTTCCAGTCGTTTCCAGTCGTTTCCAGCAGTCTTTCTGTAGCTCTGGTCTGCAGCTGACCTTCATTTCCATGTGGTCGGAACATTAAAGCCACTGAATCCTGAATCAGGTATAAAAGGCAGCAGGTGGAAGCAAATCGAACAAGAAAAGCAGCAGTGAAGCAGTTTCCTCCGTGTGTGTGTGTGTGTGTGTGTGTGTGTGTGTGTGTGTGTGTGTGTGTGTGTGTGTGTGTGTGTGTGTGTGTGTGTGTGTGCAGAGGAAACAGAGCAGAGCTGGACATCCTCGACACACACCGACTCAATCTGCAGCCGAACACTTTATCATGTTCAGTAGCTGGACGAGCCGCTGACTGGCTGAGACTGACTAGCTGGTTAAATTCAGGCACCATAACCAGCCGGTTAGAAGACAAACATGTGAACCATAAAGCTCTGGTTGTTTTTAAAGTCCTTCCACTAGAACAACCCCTAAAGTTAAACTTTCCAACCACACCTGATGAAACCAGACGGCTGCAGCCTCCATGTGTTTGTTTCCAGACTCACTGCTGTTGTACTAAATGTCTGAAAACACGCCTCCTGCAGGTCGACGTGTTTCTGACATGTAACAGCAGCTTCATCTGAAGCCTCACGGGAGGAGAGAAGCTACAGAAACACATGAGATAGATGGAGACAGGAGAAGATCCCTGAAGGGTGGAGGAGAGAGTTGATGGAAACCACTGAAACAAACACAGCTCCATGTTTCTGAAGTGTTCCAAGGAAAAGACGCCGAGCAGAGATTCACTGATGGAGCTCAGGGACATGTTTGTATGTTTGTATCCATCCATCCATCATCCATCCATCATTCATAATCATCCATCATCCATCCATCATCCATCCATCATTCATAATCATCCATCATCCATCCATCATCCATCCATCCATCAACCATCATCCATCATCCATCATCCATCATCCATCATCCATCATCATCCATCCATCATCCATCATCCATTATCCATCCATCCATCATCCATCATCATCCATCCATCATCCATCATCCATCATCATCCATCATCCATTATCCATCCATCCATCATCCATCCATCATCCATCATCCATTATCCATCCATCCATCATCCATCATCATCCATCCATCATCCATCATCCATCATCATCCATCCATCATCCATCATCCATCATCCATCATCCATCCATCCATCATCCATCCATCATCCATCCATCATCCATCATCCATCCATCCATCCATCCATCATCCATCATCCATCCATCCATCATCATCCATCCATCCATTATCACTACACCTTATATGGTATCATGGGGGTGGAGTCTATCCAACTGACTGAGGGTGGAGGTTCACCTGGACAGGTAACGGTCCATCAGACAACCAATCACACTCACATCTAGAATCACCAGTTAACCTCAGCATGTCTCTGGACTTAATGAGGAAGCTGGAGAACCTGGTGAGAACCGAGCAGGGACAACATGAGAACGCCAGACAGAAAGACCAGAACCAGGTCAGAACCAGGACCTTCTAGCTGGGAGGAGGCTGAGAACCACTGGACCACCGTGAATCTAATAGAGGTAAAGATATTTTGCAATTTCACTTAGCAGATGCTTTCATCTAAACGTTCAAAGGTAGGGAGGCATCAAGGACCCTGATGGACTTGCTGCTCCTGCACCCTGACCAGGACTGGACCCACTGATCCATTTCAACAAACCCAGGATTCCTCTGGTCACCAAACAGCTGCAGCCTCATGGAGGTCAGTGAGTCTCCATGTAGACCACAGACAGCAGGACCAGTCAGAGGTGGTGCTGACAGATCATTCTACATGTTAGCGTGAGATTATTCACCCATGATCCTGTGTTTCACCAGGGGACGGTCCAGGTAGCTCCTCAGCTGTTCAGGTGAGCTGAAGGTCTCCGTCTGCTGCATTCAGACTGTAAGAACCTGGACTGTCTGGTTCTGATCACATGATCAGAGCTGCTGTCAAACTCCTGAAGAACAAACTGGTTTATCAAACTCCAGAGGGAAGGAGAATAATAACAGAGGAAATCATCTGCTACCGTTCAGCGGCTGTAAAAACATTATCGCTGCCCACAGACGACTGCAGCTCCCCGCTGTCCTTGAACAGAGACGATATTAGTTCAGCTTCAAGCATCAATCATCCTGAAGAGACGCTGTCAGACGCACCGCCGGATGAAACCCATCGATCCCAACACACAAGTTAAAGACTGCTGGAGACCTGAGGCCTTCATGTTCCAGAGACATGCTGCTGTCAGTCTGTGGAACCACCAGAACCCTCCTCAGCTCCTCTGGTTCCCCATGAACTCTCTCCTGAACACTGTCAGACCCCCACAGAGGAACCCGTCGTCCTGCTAAGGAACCCGTCGTCCTGCTGAGGAACCCGTCGTCCTGCTGAGGAACCCGTCGTCCTGCTGAGGGACCCGTCGTCCTGCTGAGGGACCCGTCGTCCTGCTGAGGAACCCGTCGTCCTGCTGAGGAACCCGTCGTCCTGCTGAGGAACCCGTCGTCCTGCTGAGGAACCCGTCGTCCTGCTGAGGAACCCGTCATCCTGGTTCCTGGTTTCCTTCAGCAGGCTGAGATGTTCTGACAGACGCTGCTGGAGGAGCCCAGCTGGAGATGAAGCTGCCTAACAAACGTCCATTGACACCCCACAGCTCCGGTCAGCGCTCGCTGCTGTTCGGAGCTCCGGACCTCGACGGCTTCTGTTCTGATCAACGTCTGAGTTCTGACGGTTTCTACTGGTGTGTTTGTGTTGGAAGCTCAGATTCTCCTGTTTCTGATGGAGAACAAATGTTTCTGACTGGAAACTAAAACCACCGTCCCACGAGTCTCAACTCGACTGAGAAAAGCCCACGTTGAGACTCAAGTCAAGTCTCAGGTCTTGTTTAACATTAATCCTCACGTCCTTGAAGACGAGTCAAGTCAGAAGCAATCGACAAACAATCAAGTGTCCAATTTCTGAGGACAAATCAAGTCTTGAGTCGTTGCAGTCAAGTCTTGTCCCAAGTTTTGCTGAAGTAAGTCCAAGGACAAGTCTCCAGTGACAGAAGAAAAGTCGAGTCCAAGTTGAGTCAAAGGAAATCTCAAGTCTCTGAGAGAAATTAAAGACTGTTTAAATCACAAAAAGTCCAAGTCTAGTCTCTTAAAGACGAGTTCAGTCTGAAGTCAGTCAAGAAAAATCACGTAAGAATGCTTTCAAACCAAGTGTCAAGTTACTGAGAGCAAATCTGGAGTCCTTAAAGTCAAGTTAAGACTCAAGTGGAGTCAAAGGAAACCTCAAGTCAAGTCTCACGTTGTGTCTCGTGTCTTCAGAGGAAAGTCCAGAAAGCATCAGGTCAAGTCTGAGTTGAGTTAAAGGGAGGCTCAAGTTCATTTTCATGTCTAAAGGCAGGAAGAGTTTAGTCAAAGACAGACGACAAAGGTCACAAGTTCACCAGAAAGTTTTAAAATCAAGTGTAAGAGTTCAAGTTTCACATCACGAGTCACGTCTTTGAAGGAAAGTTGGGTCCAAGTCAAGAGTCCAGGTCAGTCTCAGGCCTAAAGTCTAAAGATCTTTAAGTCACGTAGATTCTTACTTCATAGTTTTAATCTGCACAACTAAACACATCTGACAGGAGATGTTCCTCCCAGCTGGACTCAGAGCTGCTTTAAGATCTGCTGCCTCCATCTTCAGAACCAGAACTTAGGACTAGTTCAGCTCAAAGAGGCTCAGAGGGACAAACGGAGACGGGTTCAGGCAGAAACCGGATCAGGAAGTGAACGTTGGTTCATTTAACCAGACTGTAAAGGAACATCTGAAGACGTGACCTCACGTCAGAGACTCTCCTTCCTCGTTCTGCTGCCAGAGTTCTGTTTAACCCGACCAGAGAACCCAGAGCTGGGACTCAGCGAGTCGTGTAGGTCGATGATTTCAGGTCTACACCGTCTCATTGTTATTAGATGTGATACAGATCTGAGCTCTGGTGAATCTGATGCCTCTTCCGACCAAAGCACCTCCAGGTACATGAGTGATATTCAAATGAAGCCGTGCTGACAGCTAAAATGTGCCGTATCGAGGCTCGTATGGTAATTCTGCAGCAGCACCGAGGGTCTGAATCTGTTTAACGTCTAAACAAGCAGCAGTCAGCTGGAGGTCAGAGAAGTGAGGCGAGGAGGCCGAGGGAAGCCGAGCAGCGCCGCAAAGCCTCATAAACAAACTGTCAGCGGTAATAAAGAGAAGAGCCGGGCTTATCTGCCGACAGGACGCTTTGCTGCGTCTGTGGTTGGAGGAAGTTTCCACTGATAACCAGCAGAAACACCTCCAGCACCGAGCTCCAGAGCAGCCCATCCTCCTGGAGATGATGCTGGAGCTTCTCTAACGAACACAGCAGCTGGAGGAGAAGATCAGTCCGACTCCTGACGTCTGCAGGTGGCTGGAAACGTCTGTCAGAAACCAGCTCTGTTGTATTCAGCTGAAGGAAACCTGGACTGAAGCCGAAGCTGCTCTTCAACTAATCGATCACAGATGAGGACGTTCCTCAGAGCGTCTGTTTGGATGAACTCTACGTGTCGCTGCTGTCTGCAGAAAAGAAGATGCAAAATGTAGAAAAATAACTGCAGACAGCACATACGCTCTGCTGTCTGCAGTTAGTTTTCTACATTCTGCATCTTCTTTTCTTGCTTTGTGTCGTCATTTTGTGTCTTGTTGAAGCTGTTTTGCATCTAACAGTCCTTCTGTGTGTCTGGTACCTCTTCTCCACTGAGCTGGTTCCAGGTCTAGTCCAGACCCAGAGTCTGACTTAGCTCCACTTCTTTGAGTTTCCACCTCCTAAGCACCGACTCCAGGTTCTATAAACTGGAGCTCAGCAAGCACCAACTCTTTGCTGGTCCAGAGCTAAGCACCGAGTACGTCAGGGGCTGGGGGCGGGGTTATGGTGACCAACCATCAACGGTGGAAAGGGACACACAAGCGCTAATTAGTGTCCTTGTTCTCCAGGACGTCCCTGGTCCCATCACACATGTATTGGAATGACTCCCGGGACACACGGAAGTTTAGCACAAACTGTTGACCTGAAATCCGCTACAGTTGTGTCCCACCAGTAGCGTGATCACGGATGTGTCCAGGCAACAGGAGGACCTCCGCCTCACAATCAGCCTTAAGACCATCTATAGAGACAAAAATAGATATTATCATCAACTTACTGCGTTTGTTTAACTGCTATGTAATGGATGCTAGCGTAGTGGTTTTATGGTGACCCAGTGGCTCCAACTGGACTCAAAGCAAACAGGTTCTTAGGAGGAACCAGATTAGAATCAGCTAAGCACCAGAACTAGGACCAGGTTCTTTTTGGTGGAGGGGGGGTATCAGAGGTGATTTCATTTCGTTTTTGCAAATGATGCCGTTTGTTTCACACCTGTCTGTCTCTGGTTCTGTCTGAGGTCCATCTGTGTCGTCATTTTGTGTCTCTGGACGTTCACTTGTGGTTTTGCATGTCCCTGTGTTCATTTTAAATCTGTTTCTGTGGTTATTTTACGTCCAGCTGTGATCTGTTGGTGTGTCTCTGAGGTGGTTTTATCATTTATTTGTTAAATTACCATCTGTCCGTTTCTATTTCGTGTCTCTTTTTGTCTCAGTTCTGAGTAATTCTGTGTCTTTGCTGTAGTTTTGTGTCTGTTTGCACTGGTTTAACATTTAACCGTGTTCATTTCTTTGCTATTGCAGTCGTATACTTCAGTCTTCATGCTGACCACTGAGGGTTTCGTTGCATCCTCTGACATGTATGTTGCTCACTAATCGCTGCAGCTCAGTACAACGCTGCTGGTTTAAGACAAAGTTCCTGGTTTTATCTGTGACTCCAGGTTCAGACTGGATGGTTTCTCCATGAAGAAGGAAGCAGCAGCTGCAGGTCTGAGGGCTCAGCTCTTCGTGGGTTCATCAGACATTCTGCTCAGTCCTCAGACAGCCGCAGCGTCTTCAGAGAACCTCAACTTTATGAGACAAACTAAATGCATAAGGTGAAATAGGTTTTGCAAAATGCTCACTTATACAGACGGAGACAATCGACAATCACAAAGTCAATCTCGAGCAGTTTGTAAAGAGGAAAAAGCCTGGAGACAAACAAACTGTAGCAGAGAAACAAACAGGACGGCGAGCAGACGGGAATGAAAGCAGGGTTATTCAAACACACCACAACTATTTACCGACAGAGGAAATGAATGTAACGTCGTGTTTCCTGCAAACAACGAGGTGTCGGCTTAATGAGGCGACACGTTTAATTGAGGAGGTTTCATTTAATAAACAGTAGCTGCAGGACAGCAGAGCGACGCTTCAAGGAAACGCATTCAGAGTTCCTGAATCCAGCTCAACTGTTAGACAAAATGCTGCTAATGGAACGGAGAGCAGCGCCTCCTCCTCCTCCTCCTCCTCCTCCTCCCACCAAAAACAAATTAATTTTTCTGCTGGCTGATTAAAAATGTACCTACCACATGCAGCTCGCAGCCGAGTGCAACAGGAGCCGCTATGCAAATCTCAGCCTTTTTAAGACTTATCTACATATCAAATATTCTCCAGGCTGCACCAACTCACAGATATCGTACGCTGACCGAAGGCTGGGGTGTGTGTGTGTGTGTGTGTGTGTGTGTGTGTGTGTGTGGTGTGTGTGTGTGTGTGGTGTGTGTGCAGACAGCGGTGTGTCTGAGCTCTCATGTTTATCAAAGAGAAGCAGTTATATCTGAGAGCGCTGGATGGCCTTGTGCTGCCAAAGCTAATCACAGTGACGGGAGGAGTGTGTGTGTGTGTGTGTGTGTGTGTGTGTGTGTGTGTGTGTGTGTGTGTGTGTGTGTGTGTGTGTGTGTGTGTGTGTGTGTGTGTGTGTGTTACAGCTTGTTATTGCACTGAGAGGTGAGGTGGCATCAGTGGAATTATTAGCAACAAGCTCACAGAGTGTTTCTGTTTCTGTATCACACAAGATGATCATGTAGCGTTTAGTGTTTCTGAAGCAGCACGAAGAAAGAAAGCAGGAAAACCAACTGTTGACTGTCGACTCAGTCAGCTGGTCCCTCATCTACAGTCCCTCTATGAACGATCAGAGTTCTACCTCCAGACTATGAAGGTCTCCTTGAAGTCCATAGAGGGGGGTCCACATGGATCAGGACCTCATCAGTCCAGCAGATAGACACATGACATGTAGGAGGAACAACACACTGGAGTTCTGCTAGAACCTGGACCCAGATCAGTTTTAGCTTTACAAGCGTTCCAGGACCGTCTGCATCCCCACATCATGATGCTGCCACCCCCATGCTTCACGTCATGATGCTGCCACCACCGTGCTTCACGTCATGATGCTGCCACCACCGTGCTTCACACCATGATGCTGCCACCACCGTGCTTCACATCATGATGCTGCCACCGCCATGCTTCACACCATGATGCTGCCACCACCGTGCTTCACGTCATGATGCTGCCACCACCGTGCTTCACACCATGATGCTGCCACCACCGTGCTTCACGTCATGATGCTGCCACCACCGTGCTTCACATCATGATGCTGCCACCACCATGCTTCACGCCATGATGCTGCCACCACCGTGCTTCACGCCATGATGCTGCCACCACCGTGCTTCACGTCATGATGCTGCCACCACCGTGCTTCACGTCATGATGCTGCCACCACCGTGCTTCACGTCATGATGCTGCCACCACCGTGCTTCACGTCATGATGCTGCCACCATCGTGCTTCACGTCATGATGCTGCCACCACCGTGCTTCACATCATGATGCTGCCACCACCGTGCTTCACATCATGATGCTGCCACCACCGTGCTTCACATCATGATGCTGCCACCACCATGCTTCACATCATAATGCTGCCACCACCATGCTTCACATCATGATGCTGCCACCACCGTGCTTCACATCATGATGCTGCCACCACCATGCTTCACGTCATGATGCTGCCACCACCATGCTTCACGTCATGATGCTGCCACCACCGTGCTTCACATCATGATGCTGCCACCACCGTGCTTCACGTCATGATGCTGCCACCACCGTGCTTCATGTCATGATGCTGCCACCACCGTGCTTCACACCATGATGCTGCCACCACCGTGCTTCACGTCATGATGCTGCCACCACCGTGCTTCACAGTGGGAATGGTGTTTTATATCTGTCAATCACAACATCTAGTCTGATGGACAAAGACTCCATTTTAGTCTCGTCAGTCCAAAGAACCTTCTGTTTTCTGATTGTTCACCTTCAACACAAAGTGCATTCTGGGTAACCTTTAAGGCTGCTATCAGCATGTTGACAGGAGGTTGGTCAGAACCAGATGAAGCGTTTAGATTGTCGAATGAAGTGGATGTAAAACTGACTTGGTTGTCTTGAATTGGATGTATAGTTGCACACATGGAACATGAATGGAGGGAGACTGACGACAAACAAAAGGCCAGTTATGTGTGACTGATGTCTGGAAGCTGCTGCAGGTTGATTGTTCATGTTTCATCATGTGTTGTTTCTCCACAAAGACGCTCCAACCAGACTCCACTACAGGACAAACTGTGCTTCCATCAAGAACACAGTTTATTATCTGGGATGTTGGTTATTTTCTTTAGAGCAGCTGTAGATGAAGACATACAACCATAAAGAAGCTCTGCAGGTTGAACAGTTAAGTCAGGATGTACTGGTTTCTGTAGCAGTGAATGGGAGCTGGACAGTGAAGTCAGGCTTAAATGAAAACCACTGAAGCTCACAGAGTTCAATATTTACACTGCAGAAGATGCTCGTGTCTGAATTTTAAAGCAGTGCATTTTGTGCTGATGAAACACTTCACGTTTGATTCATCTGAAGACTGCTAAATAAAGGCCTCCGTGGTCGTGTCTGATGCTGGTTTCTGGATGTTGCAGAGCAGCAGCTCCGTTTGGCTTCATCCTGAGGGGAAAACCACCGTTTCTGATTCACCAGCAGCTCGTCGAGTGCTTTGTTGACTGACGCTGCAGAGCCGGGCGGCTAATGGAGCTAAAAAGTGGGAATATGTAAAGAATAAAAGTGTTTCCATCCAGACACACCTGCTCCGGAGCAGCTGTCAACCCTCCTCCGAGCCAACTTTCCTATTAGGCTGGGATCCAGAACATCCACAGCTACAGCAGACCCCGTAAACGTCCCTCACATCCCATCATCGCCCTGCACTCGTTCCTGAGCAGCAGCCAATTAAACAGATGAGTTGTGAACACAAATGAAATATCTTTAGCACATAAGACTATCACAGAGGCTGATCAGTCATGTCGGAGCCTCCAGCTCCTTAATTAAAAGCCGAGGAATTCAAACGGAGCCTTGTGAGGCGGCTCTCCGTCAGCAACCAGCCTCCTCAAATTCCATTAGAGTGTTTTGTATTAAAAAATCTGAAAAGTGGGAATCAAGCCGTTAAACAATGCTCTCCTCCCCTCACCCCCACTCAGCCCGGCTAGCGTAGCGGCTAATTAGTTCTGTTGAAAGGCTGCTAATTAAATTGGCCTGATGTGGAGTCAGACTGAGCAGTGCAGCAGTTACCCCTCTGGAACACCGAGAGCCACTCTGAACTCTCACAACATACATGAGCTGCACAACATACATACTGAACATACAAGAACTCTACAACATACATACTGAACATACATGAGTCACTGTTAGTTCTGTAGCGTTGAGTTCAACCTGTTGGTCTCTAAAGAAGTTCTACAGCAGTTAAGGATTAACCCATCCTTCTGGAGGGACAGACCACCTGTGAACCCCCCCGTGTTCTCACTACTTTGGTCTGGTCCAGCCTATCAGATGACACTTAAATGTAAACAGATTAAAAACAACTTTTAGACGCTCCAGGACGACCAGTGGAGGCAAAACGGCTGCAAAGAGACGCAAAACAACCAAGAGAGACAATGAAAGAGCTGCAAACAGATAAAACTCACATATGAAGAGCCACAAATGACCACAGAGACCAAACACAAAGAGACGAGAGAGCAACGATGCAAACCGAGATAAGAATCATCTGTAGGACACTCAAAAGGACAACTAGAAGCAAAATGACTGCAAAGAGACACTAAAACCACCACAAAGACACACAGTGATGGAGACGGAGACTGACTAAAAGAGACGCAGCAGAGACACACAACGTCCCTCTGAACAAACACTAAGAGACACTGAGACAGAATCAGTCGACTCCAACACTCCAGTTTGTTTACATGTTTACCAGGTTTCAGAAGAACATCCTGGTTGGGTTAAATCCGACTCTTCACTGCACGTTTGAAGGTTTTCCTCCATTTTCTTGGTTACCATGGAGACGAGTCGTGAACCATCTGATCTGTGATTGGCTACAGTAAAATAAACAGTATTTGTGACACGTTAAAAACAGCAATAAGTTTCCCTCTAAGCCTGATTTAAACACCTTCATGGAGACGGAGTTCCTCCAACATCATCAACAACATGAAGTTCTCCAGATGTTCTACCAGAACAGACCTCCAGGGTTCTGGTTCCTCTTGTGGTTTCAGTCGTAGCATCTGGACTAGCTTGAGTTTCTAGAAGACGAGAGGTGAAACGTCTTCGATAAACTCAAGCAACACTAAAACCATGAGGACAACATGACCTGGACGACTGAGGACCTCCACAGACATGATCTGGTTCCTACATAGAACTGGACTTAAAGCCCGGGTCTCTGAGGTAAAGCTGGAAGACTGACTGCTTTACGTCCTGCTCAGTTTTACATCTCCACCTTCAGTCTAAAATCCTGAGGACCAGAACCTGGATCAGATCAACACGACTCAGACTCTGCTGCTAGAACCTCACATCTCCTGGTCGTCTTCCTCCGAACTGAGACTCCAGACCTCAAACCGGCTCCCACAAAGTGACTCCATGAACATCACCGTCCTCACAAAATCATGAACACACACACACACACACACACACACACACACACACACACACACACGCTGGGAAACACTGAGTCACTGCACAATAACTCCACATATATTCACAAACACACTGAAGCTGCATAGAAACTGGTTCAACGTTCCAAAGGCAGCTAATAATGTCAACAAATCACACAATTTACAGTGTTTCCCACAACACACACACACACACACACACACACACACACACAAACACACACACACACACACACCTCGTTTCCCACAACACAGAAGCGTCTTGTCCGGTCCCTCCTGCAGAAGACAGATTTACCCAGAATGCCGTTCTGCCTCTAAATGCTTTAAGTGTCTCTTCTGGGCTAATAGGAACCAATTAGGCCCCATTGTCCCGTCTCCCAATAAAAGAGCATGATGGGAATTCCCCCCACTTAACACCTTTCCTTTTCTAAACAGGCACCCAATTAGACGCCTGAAGCACAAAGCAGCAGCCGAGTGGGGGCCTGAGGAGGCTGAGGACGGGGAGGAGGAGCAGCTCTGACGCTCACAGCTCCTCGGTCTGAAGAAAGGCTGAATAAAACGGAGGAGAATGGACAATCTGAAGGACAGCTGATGTCATTTCATCACAACAAACAACACGAAGCGTCGGCAGCGGAGCAGCAGGCGACCAGGGATCCGATCCTCTGGGCTTCATCAGGGAGACGGTCACACATGGAACCATCATCATCATCATCACCCCCTGATTAAACAACCAGTCTGGGTTCATTAAACCAGACTGTCAGCTGGACCCATGGAGTCTCCAACACACCTGCCATCATCTACCTGTTTACCTGTCTGTGCTCAGAGGAGCCTCGAGTCTCCATCAGTCACTCAGCAGCTCAGAAACCATTAAAACACATTGTTTAAGCTGGAACCATCTCATCCAACATGTTTCCTCAGACAATGGAACTAAAGTTGTCTCCTCATCCTGGAGATCAGGGGTGTCCAGTCCTGGTCCTGGTCCTGGTCCTGGTCCTGGAGGGCCCCCATCCTGCATGTTCTAGATGTTTCCCTGATTCAATGATCAGGATCGTTATCAGGCTTCTGCAGAGCTTCATGATGAGCTGATCATTGAATCAGGTGTGTTGGAAGATGGAACCATCTAGAACATGCAGGATGGGGGCCCTCCAGGACCAGGACTAGGACCAGGACTGGACACCCCTGCTGTAGATGCTGGACTATCTCCATGTTCTTTAGTCTCCTCTCTGCTCTGTTAGAACACTGCCTGCAGTTCAACTGAACCCTCTGAGTGTTTGTCATGTGACTGGTAGTTTAAGAAGACGAAGGGGAGGAAGAGGAGGAGGAGGAGGAGGAGGAGGAGGAGGAGGAGGAGGAGGAGGAGGAGGAGGAGGAGGAGGTGGAGGAGGAGGAGGAGGAGGTCTGGTACGGTGCCTCTAGTTGAGGTTCTCTAAAGGCTCCACTGTTTCACCAAAACCTTCAGACTTCCTGTTTTTGATGGATCCTGTTCAGATTTTAATCCGACCAGTTGAATAAAGTGATTTTTGATGAAGCCTCGTATTTGATGAATTCTCCAGACGTAAACTGAAGTCAGACATGATGTGTTCAAAGACTGTCGGGAAACCTGATGATTCTTCCTGTTTTTACAGTCTGTGGCTGATAAATGATGATTTCTAAAAGACAACATGCTTTAAAAACTGTTAAGATTAAATAATATGTTTTAAAAAGTGTTAAACTACTGATTGAAGCACAAATGAAGTTTACAGCTGTTATTTAACGGTTATAGATCTCCGTTACATTTAATAACAGACATTAAACTGTGATGTTAAATGACAAACATGTAACGGAGGTTTATAGATATCAGCTCTAGAATAACAGAGAAACACTGTAAATTATTAGAAATGGTTTTAAATGTAGAAAAAAGTCTGTAGTTTAACATGAAAACATCCAGTTAACACAGAAATGACAGCATTAATATAGAACCTGTAAAATAAACCAGAACAGTCTGATAGAAGTGAACTCACAGAGTTAAAGTGGTGAAAAAGTTCCTTATAAAAGATTTTAAATGTGATTTTTTACAGTTCATGGAGTTTAAAGTGTCTGATGGTCAGAACCAAACCACCAGTCAGAGGTTTGTCAAACTGGACTTTACTGGACCAGGAACCAACAAAATGACAACCAGTAACCAAACACAGCAGAGACCAGAAGCAACTCCTGGAGTCCAGAACCTCTGAGTCCCTCCAGAACCTCTGAGTCCCTTCAGAACCTCTGAGTCCCTCCAGAACCTCTGAGTCCCTCCAGAACCTCTGAGTCCCTCCAGAACCTCTGAGTCCCTCAGAGATCCCTGAGCTCAGATCAGAGTTTTCCCATGACAGCATGGGAATCCGAGGAAGCGCCCGAGGGTTCTGCTCGAGTGGCTGCCCTCCAGAGAGGCTGCTGCTTTGTTCTCTAGTCTACACTCTGGAGGGGGTCTGGGTCAGGGTGCTGGTTCTGGCTCTGCTAACGGACCTGAAGGGTTCCTGCTCTGCACCGTTTTCTGAAACGCTTCAGCTCCGTCTATCAAACGGTTCTGGTCCAGGTCACTACGTGGCTGCTGCATC
This sequence comes from Dascyllus trimaculatus, assembly GCA_024666655.1. Taxonomy (NCBI): domain Eukaryota; kingdom Metazoa; phylum Chordata; class Actinopteri; family Pomacentridae; genus Dascyllus; species Dascyllus trimaculatus. Next base: position 32,025,963 of record CM045462.1, on the reverse strand, counting down.
ATGACATCACTGGTCTCGGCTCCCCTCATTGGTCGGCTGGACTCAGTGATGTGGTTTAAAAATGGCGGCTGCAGGACTCGGATCAGGATCAGAGGCTCAGATTCCAGCTCTGACAGAACAAACATGAGGTTTGACTCTGAGCAGAGTCTGGATGTTTGCACCTCCAACATCTGAAGATAAACTCAGGAGACGTTCTGGAAGAGTCTCCTCCAGGAACTCTAACATCTCCGTCCCTGAAGCTGCTGAAGACCATCTAGAATCCTCCGTCTGCTGCCTCAGAACCTACGTTAAACCAGGTTCTGGTTCCACTCACAGGTCCATGCACTGTTCTGTTTACGTTTTATTCTGTCTGATAGAATTCTGTCTGCTGAGGTCAAACACTCAGGTCTGACAGTCGGTGTCTTCTGGCAGCAGGAACCTATGATCTGGTGTTTACAGCTCACTGATGACTGAACTCAGGTTAGCATCAGACTCTTCTGGTTTGATCAACAGTACAGAGAAGTGGTTCTATGTTAACGAGTCCACCGTCATCAGCAGCCTGAGGTTTATACAGTTTAACAGAAACTCCACATGGAGACAACCCAAGAGCCAGCAGTGACGTCCATCCATGGAACAAACACGACGGGAACATCTGGCTTTTTGTTTCCAGCCCCTGACAGGTTAATTAAAGGTGAGCTCTGAGGAAGCCACTCCTCTGGTTTATTCACTATGTTTGGACTCAGCCACGTCCTGATTGGCTCCACATCACCAGAAACAGCCAATCAGCAGCAACAGATCAATGTTGGAAAAACAAACAGCAGCATTTAAATCAAGCTGTGTGTTATGGTCACTGCAAACATGATGCTGGTTATTGATCTCGTTGGGTATAAATAGTAAATCTAAACCACAGGACCGCAGAGCCCCAGCAAACATTCATCTGAACTCAAACCCTGAGTCTGACCACATGTTTGATTATTAAAGAGTCCCCAGTGGAGCCACATCCTCCAGTCAGAGCTCCAACTGTTCACCTCCACCTTCCAGACAGAAGCTGCTGCTGGAAGCTGGTCGAAGCGTTTCAACAACTTCCTCGCTGCTATTTTTCCTCTTTAGGGCTGCAGCTGATGCAGCAGCTCAGCTGTACTTCACACCATTATTCATCATTTACAGTAAAAAGGCAGCGAGCCCATTAATAACACACACACACACACACTGTAACACACACACACACACACACAGTAACACACACACACACAGTAACACACACACACTGTTTGTACTGTTCTGCTGCTTCATAAACTGGTGACGGAGGAGAGACACTCGGCCAGAGCTGCTGCTGCTGCTGCCAGCATCACACACACACACACACACACACACACACACACACACACACACACACACACACACACAGTTACACACACTCTGACACTCTGAGTCTCCTGAGCCGGGCCCTCAGAGGAAATGCCAGAGGCGCTGAGAGATGGAAAGTCTCGCTGCCACTTCAGTTCACCCACTGAGTCCATTTCAACCAGTCAGACTCCAGTCGGTCCAGCAGCTCCGGTCCTCCTCGGCTCTGCCTCCTGACTTTACGTCTAACAAACAGCAGGACGATGCAGAGGAGCACAGCTGATCAGACTGAAACCAGAGACCCTGAGGCCTCCATCAGACCAGCAGACTGATCCTCTGGACTCATGGGGGACCAGATCTAACCCTGACCCTCCAGAGAACTCCTAGACAGTCTGGACACCCGACAGCAACGACCCCAGAACAGTTAAACCAAGTAGAAACAGATGGAGAAAGTCATCGTCTGTCCTCAGTATAAAATTGTTTCTGTAAAATAACGTCTTTGGTTGTTTTACTTTACAGAGACTTTACTAAATACTATCTGGAACCAAACAGACACGGAGTCAGCGGGTCGTGTTCTGACCTGTCAGCTGTCGTCTTTACCGCTGAAATGAACCGAGTGTTGATTTGTTCGTCTCATATCTGCTGCTATGAAACGTTACTGTGGTCTGAGCTGTCAGAGAGAGGAGACTTAGAAACCTCCAGGACCAGGTTTGGGTTTGGGACCAGAGGCTCGTCAGAAAGGCAGAACCAGTCGATTCTCTGCTGTTCGTCTGTTTTAAACCAACAGCAGAAAACAGAGGAAGTTACTCAGAGTCCATCAAACACAGCTCATTTACTGGCTTAGTGTAATCTAAACGTCATCAGGCTCCATGTATAAGGACAATAAAGCTTTCTATTCTGATCCACATTCAGTTTTTCTGTTTTAAACCAACAACAAACAGTTGTAGAGCTCCACTGTTACGTTTCCTTTAAACCGATAATGAAACAAAGAAAACTGGCCAACAGGGTTCGTAAAATAACAACAGACAGAAAACTATTATCAGGTTTTCTATTTTCAACCAGCAAAAAAGAGGAAACAGTTTTGTTGTTCATGTTGCCCTTTTTAAACTGGACGAAACTTCCTCTTTAAAACCAACTGAAAAAAGAATAAAAGAGTAAACTCACTTTCCCCAGCGTCTATCAACGTTTAAAACCAGGAGTATCGCAGCAGAACACAGAACACACAGTTTAAACTGCAAACAACAAAAACAACCTTTTTGTTCTTTTTCTGTTTCGTTTTGTTTGTTTCTGGTATTAAACAGAACCACAGCTGCTCCTTTCTCTGCCTGGTGACAGCAGAACATCGTCGGCGTACGGCTTTAACCTGATCCACCATCATCACTGCAGTCAACAGAGAAACCTCAGGCAGGTTCTACTGATGGTGGCAGGTGTTCTGGTGGGTCTACAGTCAGAAGGACCAGCACTAAAAACCACCAGTCCCAGCACTCCCAGTACCGTTACTGCTAATATTTAAACTGTGCGGCCCTTAAAGCAGCCCTCTGTGTTTCTGAGCAGCACCAGTCAGAGCCTCCAGTCTGACCAGTCAGCGTGACAGCACAGATCCATCATTACATCCAGCAGCTCTCACTTCTACTGGGACCAGGGCCTCGTGAGGAGTTGGGTCTGGATTAGGGCTCTCGGGGGATTTCTACTCATTTTCTCTGTGGAGCGAAACACCGAGATGGAGGGAGACTCGCCTCTTATCTCTTCATCTGACACCAGAGCTCCTCTCCGTCCATCAGCAGTCGGCCTCTCTGCTCCTCAGCCCATTTATCTCTTCATCCCTGCTTCATCCTCCACCTCTCGGCTGCACAGCTGAAAATGAAATCAACCAAATCTGAAGAACCAATCAGCTGCTTCTTCATCTGCAGGAGCTTCACTTAACGATCAGAGTTCTACCTTCATGCCGTCAATATTACCAGGCCCTTAAAGTCCACAGAGGAGGGTCCAGATCCATCACTCTTTAATGAAACGTGTGGTTCCATCAGGGAAAATGGAAATAGTTCATATAGTTTAGTTGTTTTTTAAAGAACCCACAATAGAACATTTTTAAATCTAGAAAACTGCAAAAACACACAGAATGGGTCCTTGAACGCATCATTCTGTCCAGAAAATGAACCAAAGCTGAAATAAAAACTGTGATTTTTCATACAATTCACAGTTTCCTCCTGACTAACAGTCTAAGAGCAGATCCTGTAAAACCCTGTAAAACCCAAACCTCCAGACACACAGCTGAGGTCCAGTAAATTCTACTTTACAGAACATCAACGCCTCATTTTAACCTGCTGAACCTCCAAACCTCCCAGCACCCTGGTCTCTTCCTGGAAACTCTCCACATCTACTTTACTTATCAGCCAGACAGGATACAACAGAAAACAACTGACAGATTCTCAACTGTCCAACAGTCCTTGAAGGCATCACCTGTGACAGTCCATTCAATCAGTTGAAGGAACCGAGCCTCACTTTGAACCTGGGATTGTTTGATCAGAATCAGTTCATCCTACACGACTCTTTATAACAGTCCTCCTGAAATCAGCTCTGAGCAGCAGAATCTGGAAAAACAAAACCTCCTGTCCTCAAAAACCAGAACCTGCAGAGGATTAGATGATAAACCTTCACTTGGCTCTTCAGAACCAAAACTCTAGAACCAACACTTCAACTGCTCTCTGTTCAGTAATGAAGCCTACCTTCACCGACACATCAGGTTCCATCACAAACACTTTAGTTACCATTTTATTCACATTTTATTAAGACTCTTATTTCAACTGCTTCATTCACAGAAAGACTGAAAGGAAACGAACAGATGACGGAGAGAGGAGGATGGATGGAGGAAGAGAGGAAGACGACTGTTATTTAAATGTAAATAAACAGGAGTCGACTTCATCGCTGCGAACTAGAGGAAGCTCTTATCTGCAGCCGGAGGCCTGTTTTCTGCTGCTGCCGCCTGAAGGCTGCTACAGCTTCAGCAGAGGCCAGCAACACACATCTACACACACACTAACACACCTACACACACACTAACACACACTAACACACCTACACACACACTAACACACACTAACACACACACCTACACACTGGGATTTACAGGTGTGTTCACTGAGACACAGCGATCTGCAGAAACCCTCCTATCAGAGCCACAACGAGGGAAACAGTAAAGCAGTAAAATCCTGCATCGCACCACGACCCTGAAGAACTCTACACCAGACATGTTCAGGGTCATGCTGGGATTTTACAGCAGCAACATAAACTACACACCGTTAGCACAGCCATCTCACTAGCTCAGGTCAGTGAAGGTAACGTGAAGCCCCTGAACCTTTGTCACGTGATCACAGCCGAGTCCTCTGCAGCTTTTTGGTTGCATGAAGCAGAAGAGAAGGTTTCAGAGTTCAACAGAATCTGGTTGGAGGAAGCACTTTTTAAAAAATGAGACACACAGAAGAAACAGATTTGATGAAGTAAGACACCGTTCAGCTCAGACAAATGCATTTCCAGATGTGGAGCTGCAGTTTACTGATGTTCCTTAAACACATCACAATCATCAGGAGACGCTGCCGTTTCCAGACGCTCCCTAAACGCACCACAGTCAGAGAAGCCTCCAGTCTCCATCAGTTACTCAGAGACCGAGCATGAGATGGACCAGAGCTGTGATGAAGCCAGGTGAGTTGATCTACCTGTCCACTCAGCCTGACCCGCTGCATGTCCTGCAGTTAAGAATGAAGCGTTCAGTGGATCTGGATCTCCTGGGTTCCCCTAGATGGAGCTAGTACGTCTTAGCTCCTCCCTCCTCCTACAGACATGAAGCACATGTAGAGGATCCTCACTGACTCTCTGCTGGCCTGTTGTTGTTGTTGTTGTTGTTGTTGTTGTTGCTCTAGTGACATTTAAGCCTCTTTAGCTGCAGCTCCAGTCCTTCAGAGAGACGACTGAGAGGTGACCTGACCTGGAGACACACTGAGGCTCAAACACACCTGTCCAGGTAGAGACACACACAAGAGACGTTTACACATGTACACACACACAAACACACATGTTCACACGCAACACGGGACAAACGCAGACACACAAAACAAACACACTGACTCTGTGTGTGTGTGTGGCGTTGCCGGGGGCGACGCTGCCATCAGAGCTAAGACGATTACCTCACGTCATTTGTCATCTGGATGGTGGCAACATATAGCTCTACATTTAATTTAGCACATCGCACTCTGGGGGGCGGAGCGTGCACGAGAGAGCGCACGAGAGAGCGCACAAGAGTGTGTGTGTGTGTGTGTGTGTGTGTGTGTGTTCCATTGACCCATATATACAAAGCCTGAAGGAAGGAGAGAGAAAAGAAAAGAAAGAGAGTAATTGAAAGAGAATGAGAGGGAGGGTGTGTGTGTGTGTGTGTGAGTGTGTGTGTGTGTGTGTGTGTGTGTGTGTGGGGTGTGTGGGGTGTGTGTGTGTGTGTGTGTGTTGGCATCTGTCACATTGTGTACTGAGGCGGTGAATGTTCATTCCCCTGCACACACAATAAACCGACGGTCTAGTGAGACAATAAACCTCCTTTATATTTTATATTTTATGTTTTATATTTTATTTGTTTTATTCTCTGCTTTAAATTTGTTACTAATAAACTAACATTTTCTCTACTTTAAACTCTTTTAGTTTCTTCTGTTCTGCGTTTTATTTTCTTAAATATCTCAATGATTCACACGAACATCTCATGTTTCCTGCTTCACCTAATGTTGGAGAACCTCTTTCACATTTTATCCTACAGAGTAATTAATTTAATTTAAAATATTAAACGATATGAATTAGTCATTTATTAAAAAACACACTCTGCGTTTTTTCCAAGCTTTATTTATTTTATTTTAACTCTTTATAAATGTTAAACTATGTTCGTACAACGTGCTGCTTCATTCATTCACTTCTATTATCCACTGGTCTCCATGAATATTAAATCATATTTCACACTCCTCTGAGCTGCTCCATGTGCAGCGTCTCAACGTGACGTGTTCAGGTGAAGGTATAAATGAGGTTTCATTTAAATGAACTGAATCAGGAGGAACATTTTCCTCCAACTGGAAATGAAGTCGACCAACGTGGGTCCTGGTTTTCCCTCTGATGGGGGTCAGGTTTATCTGAGGTTCTGAAGAGTTTCTATTTTTCTCTCACAGAATTTATTTAACTCATCGAAAGAACTCAGGTTGACGAGACACAAAACTGAGAGTCCTGATCGTCACAGAATCACAGACAGCTGAACGAGACGACGACGGTTAACACCACACACACACACACACACACACACACACACACACACACACACACACACACACACACACACACACACACACACACACACACACACACAGCTCTGAGTATTGATCGCAGGCGCCAGCAGCTGCTTCAATAAGTTATTAAGAATTAAAAATTGACTGCGGCTGATCAAACACCTCAGATTCCCTCCTGCAGCTCCGACTGTTGACTTCCCTTCTCTTTGTCCTCCAATGAGCTCGCAGAGGTGTGCAGGTGTTTGTTGCAGGTGTTCGAGAACACAGCATCAACCCGACGCTGCAGACCCTCAGCTCCGTCCGACACAGCAGCTTCTGAAATATACACAACCTGCAGGAGGGTGGAGAGGAGGTGGAGGAGGTGGAGGAGGTGGAGGAGGTGGAGGAGGTGGAGGAGCCGACATCGACATTCAACCACTGCAGCATCAAACGTCATGACGCTTCTAAAATCCACAAAACGACCCCATCGATCGGCCGAACACTGGACAGCAGACCAAAGCACCAGACGGTCCTTAAACGCATCGTGTTTACTTTAGAATCATTATTTCATCCAAATCACTTCATTCTACTTGTCTCATTCAAAAAATAACAAGAAATAAGCAGCTCCTTCTCACCAGGACCAGAACAGACCAAAACCTTCCTCCCTCCGGGCTCCCATCAGGTTGGAGGTCATTAACCTCCTCTGAAGTCTCTGTCATGGTGCCCGTTGCAGCTAAACCCCCACAATGCTCTCTGCTTCCAACATGAACTGTAGTCTGAGTGAATCTTCAGACTCTCCCAGTCTGTCAGGTCAAAACGTGAAGTATTAGCGCCCCGATCCCGTCAGATGATTCACACTCAGGTTCAGCTTATTATTATTATAATTTCAGTAATAAATCCAGATGAACTGAACTCTGTAGAAACCAGGCTGGGAGTCTGACAAACTCCAAGGCAGTAAAACCGAAGCAAAACTCAAACACAGGTCCAGTTTTCTGACTCTTCAGAGTTCATAGAAACCCTCAGCAGCGTCCAGGTTTCCAGACGGAGCCGAGTCGTTACTACTTCAGTCATGTAGGAGGAAAGACGAGGCTTTAGAGAAGACAACAGGACAACAGGTGATGATCAGGAGATGATCAGGAGATGATCAGAGCTCAGCCGTCTCCTGTCTGGAAACATCTCAACCATCCATTACTGAGACCACAGACTGCACAGTTAATCCACTTCATAACGGAGTGACTCCTTCCACAGCAACACTAAACATCTATCAGAGGAGGAAGGAGGAGGAAACTACAGGAGGAAGGAGGGATGGAGCAGAGGAGGAGGAGGAAACCAGAGGAAGAAGGAGGTTTAAGCGTCGGAGGATCAGAGAGAAACTCTGGGGAGACGAACCGACACGAGAGGAGGAGGAGAGACTGAGTCAAAACCTCCACTTCTCCTTCTCCTCCTCCTCCTCTTTCCTCTTTCCTCCATCCTCCTCCTCCTTCCTCCATCCTCCTCCTCCTTCCTTCATCCTCCTCCTCCTCCTCCTCCTCCTCCTCCTCTCGGAGCCTTGATATGTTAAACCGGAGGAGGCTCGCCGCCGCTCGGTCCTCCTGCTTTGAAGCCATGTGACGGCGGATTAAGCCTGGGAGTGGAGATCCGCCTTTAACCCTCTTACATCTCATTTTGTGATTTTCCTCCTTGTGATCGTTTCATTTCGTTTTTAAACACCAGGATTATTCTTGTTGAGCCTCATAATGCAGAGCAGACGGCGACGGGACGAGAAGGAAGCGAGGATTTACCAGAAGAACCCGGAACAGAGACACCGAGAGGCAGAGAGGAGCTGAAGGAAAGGAAAGAGAAGAGAGTAGATGGAAGACGCTGCAGGTTTAACATCTTCTGTTCTATCTGTCTGTTTACTGCATCAAAAACTTCATTTAAATTTACTTTATTTTTGCAGTGAAAAGCTCCAAGAAACACTTTCAGCCTGGTCTGGTGTAGATTGACCACATTCTGACTGAATCTGAAGAGGACTCAATCTTTTAGTTTGAACTTTTAAAGTGATAATCAGTTTAGAAGACGCTTCCTCTGGTCTCAAAAACAGTCAGAGGCTCCCCCTGGTGGAACAACCAGGAACTACAGCTGGTCTGCATTCACTGACATGCACGACCTTCTTAGTCTATTTTATCAGTTAGTATATTTATATTATTTTAAATTATGAACCTAAAACCAGCCCAACCTCTAGTCTAGAACCAGTCCTAAAGCGGTCTAAAACAAACCTGGAACCAAGTCCAGAACTAAATCCAAAGCCGACCCAGACCAAAGCTGCCTTCAACTTCAATACATGACAGTCGGAGGTCATTAACCTCCACATTAGTCTCTGTCATGGTGCCCCTTCTAGCTAAACTCCCACAATGCTCTCTGCTTCCAACATGAACTGTAGTCTGAGTGACGCCTCCTCTGGTCTCTACAGGATTAAACAGTGAGAGGCTCCACCTGGTGGAACAACCAGGTACTACAACTGATCTACATTTACTGACATGCACGACCTTCTTCTTTTCCCTTCCCAGGTAATGTATTTTAAATTGTGAACAGGAATTAATCGGCTAACTGTTCATCATCATCAGTGTGTTTGAAGCAGCTGCTGCCTCCATGTGACGCTCGTCATGCAGCAGGAACACGCGGTAACCAGCTCAGAGTCTACATCCCTGCTTCTTGCAGGTCAGTCGAACAAGTCGACGACTCGTCTGCTGCAGCGCTCGGCTGTCAGTCACGCGTTGCCATGGGAAATGCCCACTCAGACGCTCGAGGCTCCGACGCCGCCTCAGAACCAAAGAATCAAACATGTAAAAATATGCAGAACAGCTGCAGCATCGCCACAGTCCTCACACCAAAACACTTCTAATTAACACAGGAAACCAAGGTGAGGAGATGACGGAGGAGGAAGAGGAGCAGGAAGAGGAGCAGGAAGAGGAAATGAAGGAGGAAGAGGAGGAACCTTAAAGGATGAAGGAATGAAGGAGGTTTGGATGGAGGAGACAGGAAATCCAAGCTAAAGCATCTGCCCTTTGTTTCCAAGTGAAAGTGATGGTGAACACATGGGAGGAGGACAAGTGAGCTGCAGAGCACACACACACACACACACACACACACACACACACACACACACACACACACACACACACACACTGCAAACACTACACAATCACAAACACACACACACTGCAAACACTACACAATCACAAACACACACTCTGTCACTTTCTCCAAGTCTTGCCAAGAAACAGATGCTGGACTCATCTGGTGAGCTGCATGGTGACTGTCCAAACATTGACACACACACACACACTGTGTTAACCTCTGTGTGTGTGTGTGTGAGTGTGTGTGTGTGTGTGTCCCTGCATCAATCTGCTCCACAACCTTCCTGACTTTTATTAAAATGATGAATCAGACTGTAAACACGTCTCTGAACAGACTTTAGATTTTAGGATTTAAACGAAAACAAACAACAGTTAAAACCCACTAAAC